>LPNX010443493.1:31405-116998 GCA_001517045.1 Pseudotsuga menziesii
TGCATTACCATCTTCCAACACTATAGACACAATTTGATTGCTACAGGATCAACAATTTTAACAACCTCTTGAGACGATTAGCTGGTGCTTCTTAACACTTTTTATACAGACCTCTGTGGTAACGCTCCTACCACCTTCTTCACAAGAAGCAGCCATCGAGGAATGCAGCTTTCAAATCTTAGTGCTTTTCACTCTGTGAAATGGTTTACCTTACCCTTGGACCGGGGTAGGCTCTTATACCATGTAAACGAAAACAACCAAAACAATGGAATGAACAGAAGCATTATGGTTGTAAAAAAACTAATGGAATGAAAAGAAGCATTCCGGTCAGATTGAATGCCTTCTCAATATAAATAGGAAATACATAATAGCAATACTATGGGAAAATACTATGGGTGACTAAATACCATGGGTGACTTAACTCACTAACAAATCATAAATGAATCATAAATGAGATTACATTCTTCAACATGTACTAGAATGGTTTCTACACCACTCTCATAACTTAATTGAGTCTTTCTAACTAAGCTGGTTTCTGCAAACAATTTCTTGTCAATGCACCTATCTGATTGGAAAAACAGTGGACAGATTCAAATCATTTATGGGTGAAAACACTGAGGTTTGTTGATTCAGTGTCTCAATAAACTGAAAATTGCATATATATCCTAATAATTTACATTTTCATCACCACAATGAGGATTCCATCGGCTGGGACCCCATCTTGCGTTTCTCTTTTTCAATAATAGCCAATCACAAAGTCCAAAGTCTAACCAAAGTCTCTTATTCCTTAAAAAAAAAATTAATATCAGAAGCTGTTTCAGTGAAAAAAAAACAAAAAAACTTAGAAAAAACACTTCTTAATAGCAAAAAAAAAATATAAAAAAAACTACAATCTAAAATGATTAAACTTACTATTTAGCTATAAGGAAATACAAGATCACTAATAATTAAAACATAGCAAATCAAATAAACGTCCTTATTCAACCAAAATCTAAAACGATTAAACTTATTATTTAAGCAAATACAAGATCACTAATAATGAAAACATATTAACAAATACAACAAGCCAAGTTGGGAAGGACCTACCAAAATTGTAGCTCCAGATCTATTGTAGCTAGAGATCAGCAGTTGATAACTGAAACGAATAACAATAGAGATTCCAGATCTATTGTAGCTAGAGATCAGTAGTTGAAAACTGAAGCGAATAACAACAGAGATTTTGTAGGAAAATATGTAAGAGATCAATTGGTTTTATACTCATCCATGTATGAACTCCACTACCTGGGTTTGTTGGTAATATCATAATGTTTTTGGTTATTTTAATATTTTAGCTAACTATATTTTTGGAAGTTGTGTATTTTACTGTATTTTTTAATTGTTGTTTATTAATTTTAATAACTAGATTTGATGATCACTACACTAAATAAAATTGTATATTTATTATAGTATTGTTAAGAAATTTAAGTTAGTTAATATATAATTATTTTAGGTTTATCTTAATTTGAACTTAGCTAAGCATGATGAGAAATTAAAAATAAATTAAGATGCAAGTTTCTAAGTGGTTAGTTAACTGATTACTAAATAATGATTAAATTTGACTTGTCACTTCATTTTACCTTGCCAACCAAGAAAGGAAGATGAGATGTAAATCTTTGAAATATTTTAAATAACAATGGGATACATTTCTTGAGTACTGATCCATTATTTGAATAAACATTAAGGAATTTATTACTACAAATTTGAAAAGTGTTTCCTATATTATTAAAATCTCTTTAATGACAAATTTGAGAATGGCTTTGAAAATTTCATTGGTATGAGAGTTTGATTGGTAAGGAATTTAAGTTTTATTTGATTTTTTCTGTAGGACTTTGAGAAGAAAAAATATGACTTGTACTTCCTTACAATAAAATTCTTATGGAATTTTTTTCCCAATTTCTTGATGATTCAATTTCATAAATTTCTCATTTCATGCACTCTAGACTAAGTAATAATAATAAATGAATTTATTACATATTAATGTTGGGCAACTATTTTCCATCCAAGTTAGTTTGGTATGAAAAATGATATTTACCTAATCACAAATTTGACAACAAATACATAATAATGAACAATCAATTAAAAAAACTAAATTGTGGGTGTCACTCACAAGTGAGGTCAATTAAGAAGGCCTCAACCTCTCCACCATTTCCTCTAAAAATATTTTATACTAAAGATTTAGTTTATTTAAATTAAATTTTATTGAAATTTAATTTATTTTTATATAGGTAGTGTTTTTTTTAAGATTGTAAAGGTTTTGAAGGACAATATTTTATTTCACAATTTTTAATAAAGAATTTAGTTAATTGACAATTGTCAATAGAACTACAATTACTTATATAACCCTTCAATTTTTGTTAATTTAAGTAAAAAGTATTCAAATTAAAACTATGACCAACCCATCAAATTTGATCAATGTTCACAAGTAAACAAGCATTTAAGTAAACATAGATCTAATTTGACCTATATATGTATATATAATTAATGTAAAAACTATTTAAAAATAGAAATGGTTTTAAGTTATAATATTTTTGTTTATTTATAAATATAATGTTACACATCTTATAGGTGGCAGCGTGGGGGGGGAGGGAATCTCATTACCCTAGAAGGAAATCAGGAAATGACTTACTCTTGGGGACTCAGTCATGAATCAAACAACTTGCCCGAAGCACTGGTTCTTTGAAAAGGCCTTCACCAAGAAAGAAACGAAGGTTTTGTCATCCAAGATCTCTTGATCAACATCCCACCTTCTCATTTGAAGATCCATCATTTGATTAAGAAAATCCAAAGTCTTCCTACCTCTTTTCAAAAAATTGAATTTTTCCATGTCTTAAGGAACCTCAATACCAAAGCAGACCACGCTGCGAACCTTGACTCTAACCTCAGAAAATGTGTCCTTGTTCTAAATGACACTAGCTTCCTCTACGAAATACCTTAATTCGCTGACTTGTGGTCCTATGGGGCTTCATCGAACCCTCACCGCGTGGAATCTTATGCTTATGTCCCCACCTCGTAGCATAATTCAAGGGAAAATGTTGGCGTGTGGGATCAAGCATGCAACATGCGTTAAGGTTAAAAGTGGATGTACTGAGAGTGGTACGAAATTGTTCTGTGTCCAGTCCATTATGCGTAAAATTGATGCTACAAGAACCATGTCCCACCCTCTATGTGTGAAGTCGGCGGAGTTATGTCCTACAACTCCGGGTGTAATGATGTCAAAGGTTGGTTGCACTATTAAGCGAGATGGTGGAACCCCTTGTATCCCTGAAAGATGGTTTGTTGTGACACTTTAACAGGAATTACAAGGACAATTGGCATTTAGATTATCTTCGCCTCCATGGAAACGTCCTCTGAATCCATTGCGTCTCAACTTTCGCTCAAACAGTTGAGGTTGATCTTTGGGCCATCGGAAAGAAGATAAAACAAGATGAATTTTCTATTGCATAGATTGGATTCTGAAGGCGAGCGTCATTTGGAGATATTTGACAAAGACATTGCCTAGCTGAGAAAGGAATTTGATTACTCAATCAAACATACTGAACAGGATTTCACGAGGTTCCTTGCAGATCTATAAATTAAGTTTGAGAAGCTAGAACTCAAGGTAGCAAAGATGGAGGCAACAACAGGTTCAGGTTCCTCTTCCCACCATGGAGAAAATGCACTCTAATCCTTGAATTCTCTGAGTTTTGTTTTTTTTTCTATCTAAGCATAGCTATGCATAGTTATCTAGTGAATAGTTTTCTTACTTCAAACTTCAAAATGTAACAATCCAGACTGTATGGATTGAAATTTTGGTTTTTTGATAGCCACTCCCTTAGGGCATTTGCATTCTATGGATCATTTTTAGTGGTTACATCACTTCTTTTATAAATATAATTGTTTCCGTCTTGAAAAAATTAAAAAATTTAAAAAAAAATAATGTTACACATCTCATTTGTATTGGGATAATATATATTTTATATATTATATTTGTCCTACTTATTCCACATAATGGAATTGACAATACACTTCTCTCATAATGGTGCATATATATTGCCATGCAAGAAGCCTAGGTGGACCATGATAAGGGAAATGAGTTTATCACAAGTTCATATTCAACTCAAATGAGTTGCTAGAGATATGGATGGGAGGGTCTATGATGAGGAAGGGTTATGTTTTAATTAATAATCTTAACAAAAATTTAAGAAGCTCGTGGATGGATAAAGCTTCATTTATTTTATACTTTACTTTTTACCTTCTTGCTTTAGATTTTGTTGCTTTGCTTTCATGCTTTACCTTTTTCTTTCTTGCTTTAGATTTTCCTGTTTTTGATCTTCTTTTCATTGCTTTTTCCTGCTTTTCTATGTATATCCTTATTTTGTTTTCTTTCCTTAGCTTTCCTACTTTTTTTTTTCTTTTCACTACTTTTTTCTTCTTTTTTGCTTTATTCTTCTTTATTCTACTTTCTTCCTTATCTTGCTTTATTTTGCTTAACTATCGTGGCCTTACTTATGCTTTTATCCATTCTTTCATAGTTTTATCATATTTTCTCGTTTATTCCATCTTTTCTTCTTTAGTTTTTCTTTCACAGTTTTTCTTTCCTTAATTGTTTTATTCCTTCTTTTTTCAACTTTCTTATCTATAACTATTTTTTTCTTTTCCTTCTTGTGCAAGCTATGTTTTGGTCAACCTTTCTTCCAATGTGCCCTTGAGGATTATTTCTCTTTTTATTTCATAAATAAAATATAATTTATGAATTTAATTCCTAATAAGTGCCTCTTTAAACTTTCTTCAAGAAATTTGACATCTCCTGATTAATTAATACTTTCAACCTTCAAAAATAATCCCAAGAGATTTAATTAAATTTCCTCTTTAAACCATAGAGGATAATTATCTAATAGAATGATTCATATGTCACCAAAATGAATACATGAGAGTCCTACACTCCCAAAACTTCCTTGTCTTGAAGCAAGAAAAAATATGAATGATTAAACATTTGAACTCTTTTCCACAAATTTATTTAATTTGTTGCATACACCATTTGAGTTTCATCCCCTTTATAGGTGTCTCCTCTAGTAAAAATTACATTTTTAAATCCTTCACCATGAACTCCTACATGACCTTTCTTTCAAAATAATCCATTACTAATTTTGTTGCAAGATTTGGATTGAGCTATGAACAAAACCTGCAAAATGACCAACCCCTTCTTGAATCACTTAGGATGGAAATAATCATTCTTTGGTAGACTTACATTCTTATGAACATGAGGATATGTGTTGTACATAAGGGTTGCTTAAACTATTTTTCCTGAAACACAACTATCATGCACAAAAAGATTAGTGAAAATCATCAAATCAAGACTTGGACAATTGTGCTTTACCCATTTTTTCTCTTGAAGTGGTAGAGAGTGTAGAAAATAAACATGATCCACTTCATATTGTTGACAAAACCATCATCATTTTACAGAAGAGGAATTTTTTCAGTGAGCCCAGGCCTGGATTGATCTCCTCCCCAAAATCGAAGTTAGGGACAAATTTCAAGGCATTTGGGTGGACAGAACTCTGGAAAAGCAAAACCTTAATTTGCTCCTGAACTAGCTCTGTAGGATTTCAGCTCAAGTTTCAGATCTGACATCTTGAACCTGGTAAGATCTAAAATATTTTGTATTTCCACTTGAGGTTCTCAGTTAAGATGTCTCATCATACTAAGCTTGATGAAAAGATTGAGGGAGCTGATAACTTCCAAGCCTGGAAGTATAGGATCTCCCTGGTCCTGGAAGAGAATGAGTTAGACTCCTACATCCATGAGGAGGTTCCAGTTCCAGAGGGAGATGAGGCAAAGGCCTTACATAAGAAGAATATGGTTATGGAAAAGAGGATCATTGCTGATTCTATCAAGGATCACCTTATCCCACAGGTGTCCTCTCTCAATACACCTAAAGCTATGTTTGATGCCCTAACCAAATTGTTTGAGGGGAAGAACATAAACTGGAAGATGACCTTGAGAAACCAATTGAAGAATGTGAAGATTCAGAATGAAGAAACAATCCAGTATTACTTCACAAGAGTTTCTCAGATCAAAAAACAACTAGAAGCAGTTGATGAAGAAGTGTAAAATGCAGAGATTGTGATGACTACCTTGAATGGCCTTCCTAGGTCATGGGATTCTTTCATCCAAGGAATCTGTGCTAGAAAGAAGCTAGTCAAGTTCATAAGACTATGGGAAGAGTGCTCTCAAGAATAATATTGGATAGCATCTTGGAAAGAGAAGATGGGAAGTGAAGACCAAGCTCTCATGGTACACTCCAAGTCTCACTCCAAGTCAAACAAAAGAAGACCTCATAGCTCTAGAGGTAAGCACTCTCACAAAGATAACACTAGAAAAGATGTATCTAGGATCATATGCTATACATGTGATGAAGCAAGACACTATGCAAGGAATTGTCCTAACAAATAGAATATAATGAGGAAGAGCAACAAAAGAAGACATCATGCTCATGCTGTAGAGGATGATGAACCATCCAGGAAGAGAGCTAGATATGAAAGTGAAGATTCTTCAAGCGAGGATGAATATGTTCTTATATCCACTCTCATAAGTAACATTACTCATGGAAGTGATGATTGGCTTATAGATAGTGGGGCTTCCAAACATATGAATGGATTCAAGGAATCCTTTTGTGAGACTATTAGAACATGAATCACCTCACAAGGTAAACCTAGGAGATGACTACCAATATCCAATAAAAGGTAGTGGGGAATCTTCCTATAAATTAGACTCTAGAAAATATCTAACAATGAAAGAAGTATTGTTTGTGCTAGGACTCAAGAAGAACCTTCTCTCCATATCGGTGTTAGATGCAAAAGGAATGCGGGTTGCATTCATAGATGGTCAAGTCATCATGTGGCCAAAAGGAAAGACTATCAATGATGCGGTAGTGATTGGAGAACAAGAAGTAGGATTGTACAAATTGAAGGGCCATCCAGAACAAGCCTTGGTCCATGACATAGTAGAGCCAAGTGAAATTTGGCATAGAAGGCTTGCACATGTGCATTACAGAGCACTACCTATTGCAAGCAAAGCTTTCAAAGGTCTTCCAGAAATCCAAGCAAAACATGATGGGGTCTGTAAAGGATGTGTGAAAGGAAAGAATACAAAGAAGACATTTCCAAGTAGCAAAAGCAAAGCAAAAGGAATCTTGGAAATCATCCACTCCGATGTATGCAGTCCTATGTCATCAAACTCACTAAGCGGGTATGCATACTATGTTTCTTTTATTGATGACTTTTCTAGGAAGACATGGGTTTACTTCATGAAGAACAAAGACGAAGTATTCAGTAAATTCAAGGAATTCAAAGCCTTGATCAAGAACCATACTGAAAAGAAGATCAAGACCATTCTATCAAATAATGGCGGAGAATTCACTTCAAATGAATTCAAAGAGCTTTGCAAAGAATTAGGGATTAAGAGGGAGTTGTCCACTCCTTATAATCCACAATAGAATGGGATTGTAGAACAGAAGAACAAAACTACCATGGAAGCTGCAAAAGCAATGCTTCATGATCAAGACCTTCCTATGCATCTTTGGGCGGAAGCTGCCAGAACAGTAGTGTATGTACAGAAGCGTACTCCACATAGAGTACTTGAGAACAAGACTCTTGAAGAAGTCTTCTCCGGCAAGAAACTAGAAGTCAGCCATCTCAGAATATTTGGTTGTCCTGTGTACATCCACATTCCAAAAGAGAAGAGGACTAAATTAGATCCTTCAGGAAAGAAGGGTATATTTGTGGGATACTCTGAAAGCTCGAAGGATTACAAAATATATTTCCCAGGATACAAGAAGATTGACATTAGCAGGGATGTGACATTTGATGAAGACAGAGCTTACAACAAATCTAGAAAGAGACCTGTTGAAGAACCTGAAGAAGCAAAAGCACTCAGAATTCATGATACAACCATGAATGAAGAAACTCGAGAAGAAGATCAAGAATTTGAAGAACCATAAAGACCTGTAGATCCACCTCTAGAGAAGAATCCTCATAAGAGGAAACCTGCTTGGGTACAAGAACTTATCCAAGGTGCAGAAAGATATGGGGTTCCAGAAGAGAATCACGGAGAAAGAAAGAGGACCAGATCCTGTTCCAGGTATGTAGCTTTACTATGTGATGTCATTGATAAAGAACCTTCCTGTTATGAAGAAGCGGTAGAACGAAAAGAATGGAAGGATGCTATGATCGAAGAGTACCAATCAATCATGAAGAATGGTGTTTGGGATGTTGTCCTAAGACCAGACAAGAAGTCAAATGTAACTTCCAAATGGATCTACAAGATCAAACATCCCACAGACGATAGCATTGAAAAATATAAGGCAAGATTTGTAGCTCGGGGTTTCTCTCATAAAGAGGGAATAGATTATGAAGAAACCTTTGCACCTATAGCCAGATACACTTCCATCAGATCAGTACTTGCTCTGGCTACAGTGATGAAATGGAAGATACACTAGATGGATGTCAAGACTGCTTTCTTGAATGGTGTAGTGGAAGAGGAAGTGTATGTAGAACAACCACTCGGCTTTGAGACACGTGGTAGGGAGTCTCGTGTATGTAGATTGAAGAAAGCCCTATACAGTTTAAAACAGGCACCCAGGACATGGTATAGTAGAATTGATAGCTTTCTATCCAGTTTGGGCTTTACCAAGAGTAAAGCAGATTCCAACCTTTACTACAAGGTTGAAGATGGCAACCCACTGATGCTTCTACTATATGTAGATGATCTATTTGTGACATGTATGGATGGGTTGATTACTGATATGAAGAGAAAGCTTGCTGCCGAGTTCAACATGAAGGAATTGGGTATGATGCATTATTTTCTAGGTATGGAGGTGTGGCATAGTACAGATGGAATCTTCCTTGGACAAGGGAAGTATGCAGTAGAGATCCCGAAGAGGTTTGGGATGATGGACTGCAAGACTATGGCCACACCTATGGCATCGAACCTGAAGCTATTGAGTGATGCTTCATCAGATTCGGTTGATGCTACGATGTATCATCAGATGATTGGGTCATTGATGTACCTGATGAACATAAGACCAGATATTTGTTTTACTGTGAACACCTTGAGCCAGTTCTTGACAGATATGAGAAATGTTCACTTGATTGCTGCAAAACATATTCTGAGGTACCTAAGGGGTGCAGTTGATTATGGGCTCAAGTACGATGCGAATCAAAAGATTAACCTAGAGGGTTATGTTGATTCATATTGGGAAGACAGTGCCATCAATAGGAAGAGCACTTCAGGGTGTTGCTTTAGTATGGGATCAGGTGTGATCTCTTGGTTTAGAAGGAAGCAATCCTGTGTGGCACTGAGTACAGCTGAAGTAGAGTATGTTGCAGCTTGTTCAGCTAGTTGTGAAGTAGTATGGCTATGGAAGCTACTGTCTGATTTATTTGATCTCCAGATGGATGCTACTTGTATACATTGTGACAACCAGAGTTGCGTGAAGTTGTCCGAGAATCCAATGTTCCATAACAAGTCGAAGCACATCGAGATCAAGTATCACTATATCAGGGATATGGTGCAAAGAGGAGCAGTGAAGCTACAATATGTTGCAATGGAGGAACAGATAGCTGATGTGTTGATGAAGCCATTGGCCAGAGTGAATTTCGAGTACTTAAGGGAGAAGCTTGGTGTTCTCTAGATCGAGGTTTCCTCCAAGGGAAAGTGATCAGTCCCAAAGCCATTCTAATGAGCAGGTCAGATGTAAAGGCTGAGCCATTCTGTCATGGTGAGAGGATTCAGTTCCTTCCATGTTAGATATGAGTACTAAGATCCAAATCCATTCTGACGAGCAGGTCAGATGTAAGGGCTGAGCCATTCTGTCATGGTGTGAGGATTCAGTTCCTTCCATGTTAGATATGAGTGTTGGCCATTCTTTTGAGTAGGATAGATGTAAGGGAAACTGCCACTCTCTGGGAGAGTGGAGGCACCTGGTTCATTACCAGGTAGCTCAGTCTGGGACTTGGGGCCATTATGTCATGGTGAGAGGATTCAGTTCCTTCTAGGACAGATGTGACTGAAATCCATTCTATCATGGTGAGAGGATTCAGTTCCTTCCAGGTTAGATGTGAGTGCAAGCCTTTCTAGTGATGGTGAGAGGATTCAGTTCCTTCCAGGTCAGATATAAGTACTCAAGCCTTTTCACAGATCTTAGTGATGTGATGTGCTATCATGCTGGTGAATGTGAGTGATGGGACTTTTTTATGTGATTGTAGGTTCCTACATGTTCAGATGTGAGTGTTGGGCATGCCTTTCTGATGAGTAGGTTAGATTCAAGTGCTGGGTGAAGACCTACCGGATGGCTATGCCTACAACTAGCATGAATGAAGGATGGATCTGTAGAACTTCCTATGGTGAGATAGCACACATGATGATGACCAGATGAGATCCAGATCCAGTTATGATGACTCCGAGAGATCCAGATCCAGCAGCGATGATCCAGATTGAGTGATGATCCAAATCCAGCAGTGATGATCTAGATCGAGTGATGATCCAGATCTAGTCCAGTGATGATGAACCAGATCGAGTGATGATCCAGATCCAGCGATGTTGATCCAGATCGAGAGATGATACAAATCTAGTGATGATGTCCCATGATGATCCAGATCGAGAGATGATCCATATCCAGCGATGATGATCCAAATCGAGAGATGATCCATATTCGAAGAATGAAGATGAATTGAAGACTCAGAAGACTCAAGACACAGATGATGAGATGATCCAGTTGATACAGAGAAGAAGACCAATGCTGAAAATTGTGTTGAAAGAATACCTTCCTAGTTAAGAGGGAGTGTTGATGTATTTGTAACTTCGGAATGTATTCATCTATGTATCTTATGTATTGTAACCCAATGTGTATTCCAAGATGTATCTATTATGTAATTGAGTCATGTTGTCATGCCCCGATGTTCCGATCAGGAGAATCAATAATGTAATCAAGTCATGTCAAGTCATAGTGGGTAACCCTATGATTGTCTAAGGGTTAAAGTCCGTGCAGTTTCAGGGCACTAGGGTTATTAGACTCTCATAGTAGAGGTCGGCCCTAGTAGGGTTTTAGTCATGTCAAGATTAGTATAAATAGAGAGCTGGGGTCTCTATTTAGTACACGTCACTCACACACTCAAGTGTAGCGCATAGTTGAGGAAGGAGAAGACACTGGGGCTAGACAAGAAGAAGATTACTACTGTCGGGAGTGCATCTTACTGTTTTGGGGTTTTACAGCTTGTGTTGATTCTATCTTTGAGGAAGTTGTGGGGTTTTATCCATTTATGGTTTCCCCGATGAAAAACACTATGTTCATTGTCTCTTATGTTTGATTGTTGTACTTGTTGTTCTCTTAGTAAAGATCCTAACATAATGCTAGCTTAATGTTGAAAAACTAACATAATTCAAATTTTCGGAAGGGTCTGTTTGCAAACTTGGGTACAAAGTTCAACTTTAGCACTTCCTACCATCCTCAAACCGACAGGAAAACCGAGAGAGTGAACTAGGTGCTAGAATACATGCTTCGCATGTATGTGATGGAAAAATCATCCCAAGTGGGAGGATTATTTACACTTGGTAGAATTTGCATATAAATAATGCAAAGAAAACATCATTGGGAATGATTCCATACAAATCTCTGTACGGGTGAATGTGTAGGAAACCATTGAATTGGGATAATCCAGTGAACATGATTGTTCTTGTTTAAGAATTGCTCAAGGAAATGGAGCAAGAGGTTGCAAAGATCAGGCAGAACATGAAAACAACCTAAGATAGACAGAAAAGCTATGTCGATAAGCATAGAGTGCATAGAGAGTTTAGTGTTGGGGATCATGTTTACCTTAGAGTGAGGCCAAGGAAGAGCTCCTTGAAGCTTGGAATTTGTGCCAAGATGTGACCTAAATATTGTGGGCCTTTTGAAGTGCTTGAAGGAATAGGTCCATTTGGATATAGACATGCATTTCCTACTAGCACTAGAGCTCATAATGTTTTTCATGCTTCTTTGCTTAATAAATATGTAAATGATCCTAACCATGTGATAAATTGGGATGTGATTCAGGTGGAACTCGAGGGAGAGTTCTAATCCCACCCATTTCTCATCCTTGACAAGAAGTTCACAATTCTCTAGAATCGAGAAATTGGATAAGTGAAGGTGTAGTGGAAGCACTATAGTCCTAATGAGGCTACGTGGGAGATGGAGGATGTCATGAGATTGGCACATCCAATTTTGTTCAATTTTGTAAAGAAATGAGGACATTGCTAATGTAAAGAGGAGGGGAATGTAATACCCCAGTTTTGACCCCATGGTATTAAAATTGTACATGATGTAATTACTATTATTAAATCATGAAGAGGAGCTCAAGGCCAAGCCCTTGTCATTGATTTGGTGTTTTATGTATCGGTGATCCAGGTTGACACTGATGGTTCTTGTGCTGGTAAGGAAAAGTATATTTTGAAAAATATCATGTAAATATACAATTTAATAAAATACCACAACTAGCTATGCACTGCAACGAAAGAGATGGGGGCATGATTTCACAAGGAAAAGGGAGGGGATATTTTATCCAAACCCTTGAGCTAATAGGGTGATACTAGATGTTGATGAGACAACCCATAATCTCTCATCTACCCTTTTTTTCCTTTGTATTTAATCATTCAATTATTCTAAAAGAACGGTTGGAGCAATTAATTCCTTCGAAAGAGCAAGGCTTGGCAGTCGGTTTCATGACTGAGATAGCCTGTAGTCCGAGCAAACTTACATCTTGGGGGAAGGTGCATTATTGCTTCTGAAGTAATTAATCATGTGACTGCATTCCCATTCCATCATCCTAGAGTCTTGGAACGAGTTGTTTTGTAGTGTATCTCTTCACCTATCATTTACTGAGAATATTGGTTGTTGTGTTACAGTGTTTTTTTGTATTACAGAGTGGTGTGGAACTGTGGTTGTCTATGTTATAGACTTATTGATTCCTCAGTTATGTAGGTGCTGGAATGATGTCGAAGGCAAACAACTGGGGATTAAAACCCAGCCAAAGGCTTCAGATAGTCCTGCGCAAGTATTACCTTATCCTCGAGCTGTTTGGTGTGGTTAACACCCACGGATATTCGGTCTCCACTGGAACTCTTTGATTTGGTAAGTTTTGATCCAAAAGGATCAGTCTTCCTATGAAGGAAAACAAGATACTGTTTGTCTACAAAAGAACATATCTACCTAGAAGGAAATATAAGCTAAGTTAGATCTGATCTAAAAGAAATATATCCATCGTGTGCAAGGTAACTTGGTTCGAATTCAAATAAGTTATTCATAAACTTAATAGAAATGAAAAATTAAATAATTTAACTTATTACTTCAAATGTAACCAAGCAATTATAATTACTGATAATAATTTAAACATTAAGCATATCCAAGATTACCTTGTAACTCGTATATTAATTGAAAAATTAACATGAATTATTGATTAAATAGTTTCTGCGAATCATTTGTAGAAATAGACAAATATTTTAATCAAAGAAATTTAATTAAAATATAAGTACACAAATACTTATGAATTAAGAGAAATCCAAATGCATTAATGATTGGCTACAAAATCAATAGTATTCATTGATAATTAAAGTGAAGAAATCAGACATCATCAAAGAAATTTGATAATAGACAAAAGAAGATCTGAAAATAACATTACTGTATCATTGAAAGTATGTAAGAAATTACAATATTAGCATCAAACAAAGTGCCTCCAGTTTATTCTGTTGATTTTTCCTCGTTGGCAGCAGCATCTCCAATTCTCTATCTTCAAACAATTGAAAGTCAAAAAATTACAAAGCTATGAAATAGAAATATTTTCTAGCTCTATCAAGCACTTCCACCCCCTTTTATGAATGCTTAGGTCAAATTTATAGAATTCAAGAGCAGTGGGAAGGATAGCATCAAATCCATAGATGTTTGGTTCATTCAGCTATGTAAAAAATAGTCAAAATGAATTTCTAAAACAATCACCTATGTTCGGTCATGTTTTCCTCCCAAATGGTTGATCAATTTCCAAATTGTTTGCGAGTAGGGGTAAATGGGTCTGTTTTGGAAGTCGTTTTTTAACCGTTTGAGCTAATTCCTCATGGTTTGATCACAATCCTCCATGCAAAAACATGTCTTATACATGTGCGCGATCCGTTTTTAAACTTCATCCTTCACGGAAACAACAAATTAGGGTGTAGTGAAATCCTATGCATTTACATTGTAAATAACATGATATATTAAAGTCAATTATATAAATAAATTATTAATATTGTCTTTCAAAAATATATCGAATGTAATTTAATCAATAATAATAATCTTATCAATACACAAAGCTAATTATTCATTGTAAAATATAATACTTTGCTTAATAAAAAAAATTATTGACTCTTTCCATTATTTGATGTACACCCTTTTAAGTCATAAATAAAAAGGATAAAAAATATATTCAATCAAATTATTATAGCCCATCAAGATGCTCTTTAAACTTATTGATTCAATGAAGTTAAAATCTATTGCCAAGACTACCGAAATATCATATGAATTTAACTAGTCAAAATTGAAGCATGTACATGACTCAAATAGGTTCAAATAAGGATAAGAAATTATTACACACAATAGTCGAAATCAAATGATAAGACCTTTGAAATCTCCAAAAACCAATAAAATAAATCAACTTATGTAGTGAAGACCAAAGCTAGGTGGGTAATGTAAAAGATAACATGTTAAGTTAACCACTGAGATTATGGAACCAGGTGAAATGAAAAAAAAACTCAAATGAATAAAAAAAAATAAGTAAAAATGAAAATAATGTGCATCCTATAATTTGCAATCTGTAATACAGGTGCCGGGTTGCGGAGAGAACAAACTCAACAAGTGACCAAAACATTCTGCAATACACAATTGCGGGTTGTGGGATGTAGGAATGCAAATGATCCTACAATTTAACTAACCTTTCCACAATCCGCAGTCCACAATTTGTGGGTCGCAGAAACACACAACACAATTTATTAACCCAACTACTTTCCCTAATCTGCAATTTGTGGGTTGCGGGTTGTGGGATGAAAAGTTCAAAATATTTACAAATCAATCTTGCATTCCGCAATTGCGGGATGTGGATTGCGGGACAGACACACTTTTTGGGAAAAATTAATCCCTTCCGCAACTCACCAAAACATAGATAAATGCATGAATTTTAAAAAATGTTAACTAAATCAATCATGAAAAAGACATAGAAAATATGAAAATCCCAAAATGACTAAGGAACTTAAGCATCACCTTTTGCATATAAAATTTTGGGCTCTCCTGTTTTGGATAAAACATGGGATCTATTGTAGCTACAATAAATGACAACTAGCTGGGAAGGACCGATTATCTTTGAATTATAGTATTGAAATCTAAGAAATTAATAATGAAATTAAAATGCTTTCACATGCTACATTTCTAATAATGTGAATATCTTTATCACTGAATGATATAGTATTGGTCAGACTTCAAAACTCATAAAACATCGTCATTCCCATCATTATCCAAAAACTTTGCTAAAGATAAACTCATTTTTCCGAAATAAATTATTTATAAGATGTAAGAATCAAGAACTTTACTAGGAATTAACGTCAGGAAATCAAGCTAATCATATAAGACATAGTATAAATAAATGACTCCAATACCACAAGTCAGACCGTACTTTCGGTCGACGTTTATAGACGCAACAAGGATGCCTTTTAACCTCACATCCAAGTGCTCTAGTCCCAGTTTACTGATTTAGATGCATAGCTATATAATGACTCAATTTACTAATGGGTAAGCAACATTAGATAACTCTCTATGAGTGTGGGATGGAAAATGATTCGTAAGGGTTTATATATATAATATTATGATTTGAAATCCCAAAACCATAGACAGAGCCACTGTAGCCAGTAGGAATCCATAGCCTCAGTAGGGATGTCTTTTAACCCATTTTACCTTATGGCTTATATCTCAAATAGCAAGTTTAAAGAAATCTACAAACTATGTGTAATGTGCTAATCTCAATTTGAGTTAGCCAAGTAAATAGTGGAGCAGACTTAGAAACTCCTTAAGAGTAAGGATGGCGTAACGAATCTATAGATTACTAATATTTACAGATTGAAACTTCTTTCCCGAAACTAATTCCCTTAAAAGTAACTAAATTCAACCTCATATGTTTATGTTGAGTTAAAGATAAATTTCTAGGATAATGATGGAAATATTCAAATAGAATTATCAACATTTCTGTTATTGATTTTTCAAAATCAGAGATTAACCAATCAAAACATTTGATTTCCAGCAAGCAGAAAAAAATTATAAAATTTTCCTTAATAGATAAGACTTAAACACTGTAAAAGACTCGATAAGCTCCTCTATTTTAAAAGTGAAAATAATACAAAATTCAATACAAACAAGCAAGAAAAGAAAATATAAGAATGATAAAATCAAACATATATACAAGTGGAACCAAAACAAAATCAAAATCTCACAACTATATCACTTACTAAAAGAAAAATTAGTGATTAAGAATTTTTTTTTAATAGATCGTGAGATATTAGATTTAATTAGGTATTCATTACAAACAAAAGAAGCCTAACTTGAAATGTAAAATAATTGCAAAAATAAGCCTTAAAAAATTGTCTCATGTGAACAAAAGAAAGATTTGTTAGTCGTGTTTGTAGAATCAAAGGAATTTGTTATTGTAATGAGAATAACCATATCAATTCATATATGAAAATGGGTTGAATCTATAAATTGAATTGATTATAGTAAAACTCTTAAAATAAACTTAGTCTCTTTCAGTTGAAGAATTACGATCAACATTTGTTGCTTCGCATAAAGTTGTTTAGGACAATAAGGCCTCCTTTATTAATAAGACTTATGAATTAAGAGAAATCCAAATCATAAATAAATGTGTTAATTATTGGATGCAAAATCAACAGTATTCATTGATAATTAAAGTGAAGAAATCAAACATCATCAAAGAAATTTGATAATAGACAAAAGAAGATCTGAAAATAACTTTATTGTATAATTGAAAGTTTGTAAGAAATTACAAGCTTAGCATCAAACAAAGTGTATCCAGTCTCTTCTGTTGATTTTTTCTCCTCAGCAGTAGCATCTCCAATCCTCTATCTTTAAAGAATTGAAAGTAAGAAAATTACAAAGCTTTGAAATAGAAATATTTTCTAGCTTCGTTGAGCACTTCCACCCCCTTCTATGAATGCTTAGGTAAAAATTATACAATTGAAGAGCAGTGGGAAGGATAGCATCAAATCCCCAGATGATTGGTTTGTTCAGCTATGCAAAAAATGGCTGGAATGAATTTCTAAAAAATTTACCTCTGTTCCATCATGTTTTCCTCCCAAACGGTTGATCAATTTTCAAAATTGTTCACGAGTGGGGGTAAATGGGTCTATTTTGGAAGTCGGTTTTAACCATTTGAGCTAATTCCTCACAGTTTGATCACAATCCTCCATGCAAAAACATGTCTTCTACAGGTGCACGGTCCGTTTTTAAACTTCATCCTCTACAGCAACAACAAATTAGAGTTTAGTGAAACACTATGCATTTACATTGTAAATAGCATGATATATTAAAGTTAATTATATAAATAAATTATTAATATTGTCTTTCAAAAATATATGGATTTTAATTTAAACAATAACAATAATCTTAGGGTGAATCCGCGGACCTGGGTAACACTTTTTGGCAAGCGCATTTCGGCAAAAACAGAAAAACGCACCTCGGTCGAGGGCTTGTTAAACCCTCGACCGAGGTCTTAATATCTCGACCGAGGTTTTATCAAGCCCTCGACTGAGGTTTTGTTCATCCCTCGACCGAGGTATTTCTTAACCCTCGGTCGAGGTATTAAAACCCTCGACCGAGGTATTTCTTAACCCTCGGTCGAGGGGTTGATATCATCTTTTTAGAATTATTATTACATAGACTAGGACCTCGACCAAGCTCATACCTCGGTCGAGGTTCATACCTCGGTCGAGTGCTTAAGAAAATAGACTTAGCCCAAATTCAAACAAATGAAAAATTTTCTGTGCCTTGCAGAGGTGTACACCCTGCCATTCCTAGCACATAACTGAGCGGAGTTGATACCGATAAATTCACCAACGAATATTCTATCCATTGAGGTATCATACACGCATTTTGGCATTCATATGAAATTTATTTTTTAATTACTTCTAAAACTTATACTTAGAAAACCACACTGCAACTTCGAAGCAGCTCAAAGAAAAATCCGCAGAGTTAAAAATACACAGCCAAAAAATTCTTAAAAATGCACACATCACCTATCGACGTGTCCTCTTCAAAAGGGTATCTTTGTTTTTTCAATTTTTGAAAAAATAGAAAAAATTGCCTTACGTGGACAAATATGTGTTTAAAACAATGCTGAAATCGAATGTGGTCACTTTCAAAAAATAATAAATAATTGTATAATGCGAAAAAAATTAACAAAAAAATATGCACATCACACTGCATTTTATGTAGATCATGCTCATATATATATATTTTTTAAATTATTAATGCAAGATTGAATTACTCTACGTGGACACGAGCCACTTATTAGCTTCTTCAAATTTTTAAGGTCACACAGTTCATTAAATGAAAAAATTCACACATTAAATGACATCAGAATATTTTTAAAAAAATATCACTATGAAGCCAACATAATATTCTACAATTTGTTTTTTTACTGCAAGTCAAAATTCACATGGCATATATGCGTTTTGAGGGCTTCTATCTAGCACATGAGTAAAAAATCAGGTTTTCATCGCCAAATTTGGCCAAAAAGTGTTACCCATCTTCATGGAATCACCCCTTATCAATAAGCAAAGCTAATTATTTATTGTAAAATATAATACTTTGCTTAATAAAAAAAATGATTGACTCTTTCAATTATTTGATGTACACCATTTTAAGTCATAAATAAAAAGGATAAAAAAAATTCAATCAAATTATTATAACCCGTCAATATGCTCTTTAAACTTATTGATTCAGTGAAGTTGAAATCTGTTGCCAAGACTACTGAAATATCATATGAATTTAACTAGTCAAAATTGAAGCATGTAAATGACTCAAACATGTTCAAATAAGGATAAGAAATCATTACACACAATAGTCGAAATCAAGTGATAAGACCTTTGAAATCTCCAAAAAAAATAAAATAAATCAGCTTATGCAGTGAAGACCAAATCTAGGTGGGGAATGTAAAAGATAACATGTTAAGTTAACCACTGAGATTATGGAACCAAGTGAAATGATAAAATCCAGCTCAAATGAATCAAAGCAAAGAAGTAAAAATGAAAATAATGCACATATCGCTATCTGCAATATGCAATGCGAGTTGCAGGTTTTGGAGAGAACAAACTCAACAAGTGACCAAAACATTCCGCAGTTCGCAATTGCAGGTTGTGGATTACGGGATGCAGGAATGCAAATGGTCCTACAATTTAACTAACATTTCCGCAATCTGCAGTCTGCAATTTGCAGGTTGCAGAAACACACAACACAATTTATTAACCAAACTACTTTCACAATCCACAATTTGTGGGTTGCGGGTTGCGAGATGAAAACTTCAAAATATTTATAAAGCAATCCCGCAATCCACAATTGCGGGATGCAGGTTGTAGGAAAGACACACTTTTTGGGAAAAAATAATCCCTTCCGCAACTCACCAAAACAAAGATAAATGCATAAATTTTAAAAAATGTTAACTAAATCAATCATGAAAAAGACATAGAAAATATGAAAATCCCAAAATGACTAAGGAACTTAAGCGTCACCTTTTGCATATAAAAGTTTGGGCTCTCATGTTTTGGATAAAACATGGGATCTGTTGTAGCTAGAACAAGACTGGAGCCCTATGTTATTATGCCCCCTTGTGATTTGTTGTTATGTGTGCCCTGGTTTGGCTCTAAACTACATGCAATACTTAGGAGTGGAAGAGATGTCGAATTGGCTTGTTAAACCTAGTGAAGAGAGGAACTTGACAAAAAGATAAGAGTGGCTGGTGAATCTTCTATACACATCTTGAAGAGAACTAGAAGGGGAGGTATAGCCTAAGGGATTGTGTAGCAAAGAAGGGGATACTTCCTTGTGTTGGGTGTGCAGGTATTGTGGATGCCAGTCCATATAGATCTTGAGGAGGTGTCCCTAGCTCTATTAATGAGCCAATAGCTTATACATTCTACATTTCCACTACCTTAGCATCCTGATTAAGCCAAACATAGATTGGATTGGATGACATCTTGATAAACCCAATGGTATATTAGATTGGCTAGGCAACCTAATAAACCTAATCATATATTGGATTGGTTGAGCATCCTGATAAACCCAATGATTTGTTTTCTTGGTTGTGTCTTGATGTGCATTTGGCCATGTTTGATCCCTGGCTCGACATGCTGATAAACCCAATTGTTAGTTGGATTGGCCGAGTATCCTGATAAACCCAGTAGTGATATGGCTTGGCTGAGTAGCCTGATAAACCCATATGTTAGTTGGCTTGGCTAGGCCTCAATGCGAATTTTAGATTGACTACACGCAATCTAATAAACCCAATTGTTAGTTGTCTTGGCTGAGTAGCCTGATAAACCCAACAGTCTATTGGCTTGATTGCCTCCAGCCCGATAAACCCAATTGTGTATTGTCTTGGCTGGACAATCTGATAAACCCAACTATAGGTTGGCTTTACTGTGTTTGATATGTTCTAGATATGTGTGAGCCTAATATTCCCTAGTTCCTTGTGGAAATCATGCCCATATGGGGGTGGAAGTTTTGTTGAGAGACTGATGAACACAACTGGACTATGGTTAGGTGGAATGTTGCAATGACATAGCTAGTTGCGGGACAAATTCATGTTCAAGATAGGTATTCTCTGTTGTATTATTTCTACAATGTATTTGCTTATGAATGTACTGAATATGTTGAATGCTTATTAAATATTTAAGTAGAGTTTACTATTGTTAAATGTCCTTGCATTTTGCACCTGTATATTTTATTTTCCACTGGATTTTTCTTATGACCACTAGTAGAAAATGAGAAATTAATGACTAAAAAATGACTAAAATCAGGCTATAAACGACTATTTTTGAGTCGGTGACTAATAGTAGCAAATTTTCACTATCTTATAGCTAGTCGTATTTCACTAGTCATTAATAGCTTGACTTAGTAGTCATTGATTTAGTCATTGATAGACAATTATTTAGTCA
Organism: Pseudotsuga menziesii; assembly: GCA_001517045.1. Taxonomy (NCBI): domain Eukaryota; kingdom Viridiplantae; phylum Streptophyta; class Pinopsida; order Pinales; family Pinaceae; genus Pseudotsuga; species Pseudotsuga menziesii. The sequence continues at coordinate 52,697 of LPNX010443493.1, forward strand.
TTGATAGACAATGCTTTAGTCATTGATAGTCAATGATTTAGTCATTGTTTAAGTCATTGATAGTTAATGATTTAGTCATTGATTTAGTCATGGATTTAGTCATTGATTTAGTCACTGAGTTATTCATTGATTTAGTCGTTGATTTAGTCACTAATTGCAACCATTAATGACCAAATATATGACTAAATGAACTGCTAGATGTTAACATATTAATGACTAAGCTAAATACGACTAAGATATAGGAAATTATCTACTAATAGTCGTATATATGCGAATTTAGTCGTTTTTGTAGTCACAAATTTATGATAGGGCATGGAGGAATCAAACCACCAACCTCCTACCTATAATTAGGCAGGCACTCTACCATTGAGCTAGCACCCTTTAAGAAGTTGTTATTGCTTGACAATGATAATATTCAAACAAATTTATGATAGATATCAATCTACAAAATACATAATTATTACTATTACAACTTACTAGTAACTAGTATTTATGATAAACTAATTCCTGAGAGCTATGTACAATTTTCCCTATAACTAAAGCTAATAAAAATACTACAAATAATCTTACCAAAGAGATTTAGTGATGAGTACCTCTTCCTATTCTTCATCATTATCATTCTCATAGTCCAAAGAAGAGTCCTTCCTGAAAGGATTTCGAAACCCAATGCCATCACTGCATCAAAAACAAAGAGTTAGAAACAAAACTTTCCCTCTTATCTACTGCAATATTAAGAATCCATGAGATTCAAGGTGTTTCAGATGTTCCTCATCATGGGCTATCAAAATTAAAACACAACATGTTGATTTGATAATTAATAAACTTAAAATTATGCAAAGTATATTCACCTTTTCTTTGAGAAGGTTCCATAATAAGTAGGTCTATGGTTGTGATCAAACTGCAAAAGGCTTCTTCTCTTATTGTGAAGCCTATTTTAGCTTTAAGATAAGTGATAAACATTCCAAGAGCTACGCAAATTCAGAAACTTATTTCTAATGGAGACTTGACGATTATCATTTGCAAAATTAGAGACTTGACTCCCTATGCACCGTAATGTCTTGCAAAAATGATCTCTAGACCTAGAATTGAAAGAATTGCAAGTATTTTGACTTGGGGAATTGCAAGTATTGCAAGTATTTAGCATTAAATCATTTACTGTTTCAAAGGTACCATTTTGTATGGAGGAGTTATGCTTTTTGAATCAGTATTCCTTGGCTATAAGGGCACCTAATAGTGGATTCAATAATTAAAGAGTCATGTTGCAAATATAAAGAGAAATACCCTGCTCCTACAACATTGCGTCTTTAGAGAAACCTTTAAAGGGTTGTATATTTGGCTTCTAGGTGATGATACTAGTTATTTGAAAGGCAGGACAACTGGTTAAGCATGAATTAAACTTGAAAAACTTGCAAACTATTAGGTATAACAAAATATATATCAGCTCTGTGTTGAGATGTACAGGATCTGAAATAGCTTCCATGATGATTGGACAATAGTTCACAGAGAGAAATAACCATTGATAAGAAATGAACTTTCCTTAGAATGTATGATCACCTAAAATAAGACTACACTAAAATTTAGATTCTAGTAAGCTTTTGAGATTGACTAAACCTATGGAAAAGGTTGGAGAGACTGGTACTCTACAATGTTCTTATAATGCACAGTTGCATAAAGGCATATTCTTATCAAGATTTGTGGCTTTCAAAATGAACGAATTTACTTGACCATGAAATGCACATTTATGATGAAGCAAGGGATAGAGAAAATCATGACAAGGTTCATATTCCCCATTTGAACTGCCTAGAAGAAACTATTTCTTCATAAGGGTAATAAAGCATGTCTCCATCTTGCTTGAGTGGAATGTGAAAGTGCCCTGCCCTAATTATATGATTATGAATTAGTTTTAAGTTCCAATTATCTTGAGGCCCTATGGCATGTTTACGCCTTCCACTCTGACTCCCCACGTGGGATGCGTTGCTTCTTCAATGGAATATAAGAGCCTCACTAAGACCTGGGTCTCGTATTTTGGTGTGGAGTTATATTTACAAGTACAAAGTTCATGAAGAATTGTTCAAAACCTACCATTACTACAGCATTATAACATAGGGTATGTTTCTGCAGGAGGATAGAGGTAGGGCAGAGCAGACAGTAAGAGTAAGAGAGGGTCTGACCTAGATAGTTTTCCAACATATGTGAAAAAATTCCTCTAATATTTGCATACGGATCTACAATGAGTTTCGAATAGAAACTTGACCTAGCAACCCATAGACAATTTACTCTTTCTCTGCTTTCATATTCGAATATCAAATATTTGGTAAACTACTTTATGCTTTACCATAAATTATGGAGATGGTCTAAGTTATCAGATACCCATATTAAGTCTGATTGTTATTGTATATATAGTTATGAAACTTATTGCAAAGTCTATTCATATCAATATTGAGTAAATAATGTCCGCATTTCAGTCAAAGTGGAGCAATACCATGCTTTAATGAGCATCGCTGCAGAAGTGGTCCAGCAGGTAAAAGCTGAGCAGACCCATGAACAGTTGCCAAGAGAAAATGCATTTTCTGCACATTGATTGCACTTGGTGGTATTTATCTCCCACAGATTGAAACAATTTCTTTAAAAACCTAAAATAGTCAAACAAATTCTCAAATCAAAAAGCATGAAGGCAAAAGGAAAGGAAAGCGCGCTTTCCTTTGGCACTCCTGAAACGAAGAATATTTGAGAAAATGGAGAGAGATAACATGGTCAAATACAAATCAAACATTATATTTGCAGAACCATCTTAGTCTACTTAAATTACGCTTCCTCCTAGATTTATAAAGAGAACAAAGGGAAGAGAAATTGAAAGAAATAATGAAACAAGAAGAATCAATAGCATCTATTAATTGAGAAACCATATATGTTCCATGCAATAATACGACATAAAACATTTTAGGCAAAAATATTATTACCAAGGCACATCTAACACTGGCTACATTCGATTTTATTATTTTCCTGAGTTGTCTGATTTTCACAGCAACACAGGCTAGTTCAAGATTTCCACAACTAACAATTCAAATGAATTTAATTTCAATAACGTTACTGAATGAAATTCACACACTTTGTCTTCACAGAAAGTTATGTTGCTACTTTATGCTAGTTGGGTCTTTGGATTCTAAATCTATGCCTGTGGTACCTTAGACTGTGTTTGTTTTCGATTTCCTGGAAATATACAATGGAACATGCTTCACTGCAACGTAAGTATTCAGAACTTGATATTTTCAATTCTACACCCAATTCTTTTCTCAAACCACTAATCCAATCCAACTCTGAAATGCACACAAAAGAACTAAACTATCGGGAAATTCACATGTGATGATAAATTTGTTTTTCATTTCAAGCTCATGAGGCTAAGCTTATGCTAAACTATAGATAAAAACACATGTATAAAATCACTACAACTAAAACCAAGCCACTCTTGATGCATACAAATAAATTAAGACTTTCTATGAAGTCAAATATTCTTACAACTTTGCATTAAAGTAATATCTGCCGCAAAAATGCACCCTGCACATGCAATGTGGTAGTCCTAGTTTACAACAACTTTGTAAATGAATTAGAATAAGGTACTTCAAATGAAATGTATTCGAGAAATCAAAATGGTGGTCTCATCAGTAACTCAACCCCAGAAGAATAGAAAACATATCTCACTCATATAAGAGAGCAAAAACACATGCTTAAAGCCTTAAACAGAAACATACAATGAATGAAATAAAGCTTTTACCTTGGCTTGAATTTTTGGATGCTGTGCAAGTCTTGTGATCACACCACTTATAATGCCCGATGTTGTCAGACAACCATCAACCATCAAACATCATACCCATGACATTGCCATGAATTTCCTCTGCTAAATTGAAATGACCTGAAGAATCTGATGAAGATAGAATTCCAGATATCAAATCATCAACAATCTCTCCACTCATCCCTTCATATTCAGCCACAATCCCAGCAGCAAAATTTTCAGGAGAGAGCTTTTGACATGATATCCTTACATTGTAATGTTGCTTCTTGCTCTCCTGAATCAGCGACTCAGTTAATCCTTGCAGCCTTGCACATATGGATTTGTACCTTTGAAAGCCTTTATTCCATAATGGAAAAACATTGTAGGTTGCCCAGAATCAAGCCTCCTTGGAAGGGGACATACTTTAGTTATTTCAGTAGAAGGGGACCCTTCCATGAAAGTGGGGAAATGATGAAGAAACAATTCTCAACTTGGAAAGTACGAAGCAAGATAATTTAATTTCTTTGGGTATATTTAGATTTTGAAGTTTAGAGTGAAATAAGAGATACTGACAAAAATATTTCCAAAGGAACAGTTACTCCTATATATTGATAATGGCATGGAGCTAAACGTTAAAAATTAAAATAGTTTACTAAACACTTAATATCCTTGCAGCTGGTGCAGAGTAACCTTAACACTTATTACGTTGTTTTATTGTAGGGAATCCTAGCACCCAAGGTGGAGGAAAACTTGGTTATCTTGACAACCTTGAAAAGGATGTCAAGGAAGCAACAATAGTAGGTTTATATGTGCCATGCATGACAGGAATTTTTTTTAACAAAGATGAAAAAGAGACTGAGAAAGACGAGTTCAAGGTCAAGACTGCAAAGATTGGTCTTGACTCTATTTCATCTACAATTGAAGAGTGTGTGCTCTCACAGGGTGGTGTGTTCCTAGGTGATAGTGAAGAGTCTACCAATGAGTGTGATATTTCTTTGGTGCAGTATTCATGCCAATCTAAGGATGGTCAAGTTGGGGCAGAAAGACTTGAAACAAAAATTCAACCTTTAGGATGCTTAAGATGCAAGGGTGCAGAGGTTGAATCCAAAAAATTTGAAGCTAGAATCCAACAATGTCACAGTATGCCCTAAATTCATGGTATATCTATAGTTAGAGTTCATTCAGGAAAGATTTTCTTTGAAGGGAGCAGGAAATCTCCTACTACTTTGCCTAATTCTGAACATGAGAAACCTTTGAGTGCTAGGAAACCTAATGAAATATCTCATGTGTGATTGTAAACTTTGTATCCACTATCAATCTCACATTCATTATGTGGATATGGTGTTATCATTCCATGGTTATCTTTGAAGTGGATGCATTGTTTCATTGAATTATAAACTTGGATTTCCTTGTCATTCCTCTTAATTTTTTTCAGTCTTATTTTGTGCAAAACCATGCCTTGATAGACTTAACTGAATGTAGACAAGGTCAACCTGAAGATCCTATTTGGACCAAGACCTTCCAAAATGAGGTAACAACTTGTTTTGCACTTATTCCTCTTGTTCCATTAGATTTCTTGCCCCTAGCTGTTCTACTGTTTCAACATATTGGAAATTAGAATTCCATTCTGCTTCATACTCAGAAGAATCGGTTGAAATTATGGCCTAGAAAAATTACACAAACTATATTTCTGTTTGCATAAAGAAACAACTTAAATTAGAATTCCATTCTGATTCATACTCGGAAGGATAGGTTGTTTTGGTGAGGGTTTAGCCCAAAGGGATAAGAATGTACATTTTGCAAGCATGTGAAGCAACTGATGATGTGAGGCTGCCCTTTAAACTTGATCGAAGGTATGAGTGCTGGAATGTCAAAATGGGAATGGGAAGAAGTCAGTATCAAGCCATTTCCTAACCATACATCTGCATTCTATCCTCAAAAATACCTTCTAAGATATGCTAACTTGATCCAGAGATTAAGCCTTCGGGTGCTCTAACAAATAAGTCTCCCATCAGTAGCTTTGACTTGCAGCTGATTCCCATATTTTCCTCAGATACTCTAGCAATTGCTGGGTTCAAGATTTAGGAAGTTCTATAACCAAGCTGAGTTGTTGATTAGAGAATTTTGTGTCAAGGCAGGTGAAGTACTGCTCTATCCAGTGCATTCGATAATGTGAATGTAACCAGTTGACACTAGGGGTATGAAGAAAATTATGTGAAACCCCACATAAAATTTTAGTAATGCCTAAAACACAAATTTAGTTGTGGTAATTGTGATAATGATGTGAAAAGAGAAATATAATGAAAAATAAGAGGACATAGTCATACATCCCACAAGTCTCTAACTTGAACAACTGCATTAGAGGGAAGGACAATGTCAGACCATTTGGCAGTCATAGATGCTTGTGAACCACTTCTGTTCCATAGGATTACCACAACTCTGCGGTTGGACAGTGGTCCAACCCAAACTTACAGTCATTTATATGTTCAAATTTATATAGAAAGAAAATAGGTCAGACTTACAAAACATAGATTGAAAATAGAAGGCACGAGAGACATCATACAAACATTGAAATTGTAAATACAGTACAAAGGGTATGAAATTACAGAATTTGGATATTGAATTTATCTTCAGAGAAACTAAATATTTAACCTACAAAATAATTCATACCTCAATGTCCCCCTGCTGGCTGACTTTCTTTCCTTGAACTCCTAGTGGATTTGCACAAATCCAATAGAATTCGTAGATGTCAATTAACAAAGTTAACCTTGAAACATATACATCAAAATCCTTCTTGTAAATTTATAAATCTGACCTTGGTTGAAGCTGAAAGATGGCACAACAGATGGCTGAGGCATTAGAAGATTACCTGAAGAGCCCTTGCCGTTGAAGCTGAAAGAAGAGATGCCCACCATTTATAAAATCCATTACAAGATAAAGTTTATATTTTGTCTGAACGCATTACAACAAACAAAGTGTAATCAGAAATAGTGAATCCTTACAACATAATCAGATTACAACAGAGGTTTTGTTTGATTTTTAGAATGATATATGCCTATGAAATAAACACACGAAACACAGAATGTATGGATATAATAATGAATGCAATTCATTAATAAGGTGACGTAGCAAGTACATATCTTCGGAGCTTGTGATAGGGCTACCCACATTTACACAAATACCACTCCCCTGTGGATCTCATATAGTTGATCACCTTGAATCTGCAAATACAGGCTTTAACCAATGACCCCAAATGAAAATTATGTTACTGAACAATCCCAACCAACAATAATATTTCGACCTTGACAGAGTGTAAGTCTGAATAAAAACTAAATCAATCCGCTTTGAACCTATCCATTCAACTTGAACAGAACAATTAGGAGAACCATTACTCAAATTTTATGAAAACAGGGATGTGGCATAGTTACAAGTGTATTCTTTTAGGAAGACGGAGGTCCTATGTCAGACATATCAGACTAGCATGCAGTGTCAACAAGGAGAACTGAGAATTAGACTATGTGAAATCCATATACAAAAATATATGGTACAGTTTACTGGTTAGTGGCCCCATATCATTGGATAGTAGAAAGGCCTAGTTGTCTACATAGAAGAAAGAATGGCAAATAGATTTTTTCTCTTGCAAGGACTACATATCTAGTGAGGAACCCATTAGTGCAGTGACGCAAATAGTATCCACAATGGTACCAATCTTTGTAGCATATAGTTTTTGCTTGTTCCTATGTGTACACTGTACTCCATTCAAAGAAGACATTATTAATTTTGGCTGCCCTGTTGGGGCCACTATCCCAGCCACACATGAAACAGGGTGGACGAGGAATGCAGCGCTTCTATTGATCATATGTTACACATGTAACTGAAAGCTGAAATTGTAACGGAAGGATAGGAACTGGTTGACTAAGGATAAGTGAAATAGAATTTTGATAGAGGGAGTATGTTTACTTACCTTATTTACGTAATTGATTACACTTAACTCTTTGAACAAGTACAGCTAATCTAAGCTGTGTGCGAGTTGAACTAGTTAGCATAAGAGATCAAACACATTGGTTTCATACTAGTTTGGAGATGCCCCTTATGGCAACTCGAATATAACAAATGTTTCACAATATAGCATTGTGTCTTATAGTGTGATGATTATGATGAGTTTAAGACCCCTATTGAAGTTTCAGAATTAGTATTTTGACTAAAACAACAATGTTATTTCATATTCAACTTTCATACATGTTCGTCTAAAAGTGTTCTTTGAAAATTTTGAGGAAAACAAGAAAATAGAGAGCAAAAGGAAAAACCTACCCAAATGGCTCTGTCATTCCCAATATAAAGTCTCACTCTCAGCCCTAGGTAAATAATGCCTAAAAGTGCTCTTGGAGATGCACTGGGGCCACTGGTTGTCAAGTTTCACCAGTTTTTTCTTTACAGGCTGGAACCTATCAAAAGTAGAGTAATAACCTAAAATTATCTATCCTGATTCCTCTCCAACATCCTAAATATATTTGAATTGCAAATTGTAGATCTAAATTGCAAACTCCATTGAAGAAATTACAACTATTGGGCCATACATGAATAAGGGACACATTCTACAGATGGATAATGGAAGATGAGGGTAGTAAAAGAGACAACTAATATGCATTTTTGCACTAATAAAATGGAATTTACAATTCAAACTGTAGGAAAATAATTATCATAACCAAGATTCAGAGAGATGGAAAATGGCACCTGGAAGGGTATCTGAGCTAAACAATAAAGGGATGCACAATCCTTGTCAGAATGTCCCTTTCATCTTTTGTGTATTCAGCATGATTCTTTTCCATAATTCTGTCTTTCCTCATAACTTTCATAGCATAAATATTTGGTGTTCCATTTCTTTTTACCTGGAACACCTTGCCAAATGCACCTTGTCCAACCACCTTAAGTAGCTCAAAATCGTCAACCCCAATTTTTTGAGTGACCTTGACTTGGCAGGACTCAGGTTCTTTTGAGCTTCCCGATGAGAAAAGCAATAATCTGTTTTCAGATGCAACTTGAGATCCTATGTCAACACTCTCAAGTTTTTCCAATATATTCCCTTCCCCACCTTGCTCTTTGTTATTCAAAGCAATCTTGCTCAGATGCCCTTCAAGATTGAGTTCAAGAGACGGGCCAACTAAGGAGTGAGACCGCCTATTAATGGTTTGAGGATCCTTTAGGGAAAGAATCCCTTGGAAACTCTATGTTGAATCTACAACAGGACCAAATATATCTGAAAAATCAATCTCCTCATATCCCAATTGCCCATTGGATTGAGAATCCAATGGGAGTCTTAAAATGAAAGACTTGCTCTTGTCAAATGTGAGAACACCAGACAACCCTGCAGAAACCATTGCTATGGATACACCGCAGGAGGCACTCTAAGAATAGACTTGAGAAAATGGGCACTAGCATACACCAATGCAAACTCAAGAATTCATGGGAAAAGGTAGGTCAATATAATAATAAAAAAAGAACTTGTCCTTCTTTCCCCTGATATAGGAAAGACCATATACTACATTGCAGCTTGAATTCATGTAGGAAACTTTGAATTAAACCTGCATCACAGCCAAATCAAGCAGTTCAGTTTCAAATTATAAACTACAAAAGAACAAGAGAAAGAACATCATATCATTTCTTTCAAGAAAAACTCCATGGAGAAACCCCTGGGCACTTCTTCTTATTTGTGGATAGTCAGAACATCATATCATTTCTTTTAAGAAAAACTTCATGGAGAAACCCCTGGGCACTTCTTCTTATTCTTATTTGTGGATATTCCCCTAACACCCTCTATATTATACATATAAAATTGATTAGTAATGGACAAATATAGGGTCAAGCAAGGAGCGAGAACAAGAATTGGAACAGAAACAAGAAATGATCCCCCGGGTCAGGTTTCTGGTCACATAGCACACGAGCGATGAACCAAAAAGAGTTTATTGATAAAATTACCTTCCAATGGTTTTGACTTTAAATGATGCTTTGATATGTACAGGTTCTGCAAGGTTTTCTACTCCAGCAAAGCAATATATGAGGCATTGCCGTTGATGGGTAGAGCCTCTGTAATAATTGAAGAATGAGAGGTAGTTGTATTAGAAATATTTCCCCCTATAGATGAAATCATGTTGTTCGAATTAGAGGAACCAAAGATACTACAGGCCAAATTGTTTCTCATAACCCTTAGACCAACATTATTGGTTTTTGCAATGTGTCTGGGAATAGAGGATTTTGCAGGACCCTTTTGAATTTCAGAGTCTGTTGTGCCGCTGGGAGTCCCTCTAGCCCTGGCTTTTGAAGATGTTGATTGGCTAATAGATCCATTTAAGACAAAGTAATCATTTTTTTACAATTTTAGACAGAAATTTTCAAAAGAAAATTCCCCATTAAAATTAGAATAAATACCCAAAAAAAAACCTAAAACCCTTGCATTCTCTTAATACAAATGCCAAAACCAAGAAAATCCATTTGGACAGAAATTGGAAAATGCTTTCACCTGGCTATGGGGAACGCCATGCTTACATTGGGTGGATGCTTGATTTGTCAAATTGGAAAGAGGAACACGTTTCCTAGATTGTTGAATAGGTGGAACAACGCAGCTCCACCGGTCCGCCGTCTAGAGAGACTCTCTTCGGATTCACATTGTCCCTCCGTGGATTATCTGCTCGACGACGACCAATTGAGAATTGTAAGATTGATTGATATATAACTAGCACATCCGACCTTTCTCCTGGCAAGAATTGGATGAAGAAAAAACGATGCAATAGAATTGGATTAGGAAAAAAACTATGCCAATAGAATTGGATTAGCAATTGTCTTTTTGCTCGATCATTTCAATTTTATTTTTCAAACTATTTTATTTATTTATTTTTATTTCTTTCCTCGTATAAAAAATTTACCTTTTCAACCATTAAGGTAGAATTCTTGCATTAATAAATTTAAGGTAAAATTCTTTCATTAATAAATTTTTTATTAAAGAATTTAAGTAATGAAAAAATTAGTTTTTATTATATATTTAAAAAAATCTAAAAAATTACTTACCAAAAATAACACAAATCAATAATTAATACTCATTAACATTAACATTATGCAATATACACTTCCTAGCATTCATATTATCTGCACTTAAAATTTGAGATTAGAAACAGGTTTTAAAATTTTGTTTTTCTAAATAGTAAAAAAAATAAAAAAAAATGACAGCATATAACATTGCATAAAAAATACATCTCTGGTGTTCCATTTATTTTTACCTGGAACACCTTGGCAAATGCACCTTGTCCAACCACCTTAAGTAGCTCAAAATAGTCAACCCCAATTTTTTAAGTGACCTTGACTTGGTAGGACTTAGGTTCTTTTGATCTTCCCGATGAGAAAAGCAATAATCTGTTGTCAGATGCAACTTGAGATCCTATGTCAACACTCTCAAGTTTTTCCAATATATTCCCTTCCCCACCTTGCTCTTTTTTATTCAAAGCAAGCTTGCTCAAATTCGCTTCAAGATTGAGTTGAAGAGACGGGCCTACTAAGGAGTGAGACTACCTATTAATGGTTTGAGGATCCTTCAGGGAAAGAATCCCTTGGAAATTCTGTGTTGAATCCACAGCAGGACCAAATATATCTGAAAATTCAATCTCCTCATATCCCAATTGCCCATTGGATTGAGAATCCAATGGGAGTCTTAAAATGAAAGACTTTCTCTTGTCAAATGTGAGAACACCAAACAACCCTATAGAAACCATTTCTATGGATACACCACAGGAGGCACTCTAAGAACAGACTTGAGCAAATGGGCACTAGCATACACCAATGCAAACTCAGGAATTCATGGGAAAAGGTAGTTCAATATCAAAAAACTGAACTTGTCCTTCTTTCCCTTTATACAGGAAAGACCATATACTATAGTGTAGCTTGAATTCATGTAGGACACTTCGAATTAAACCTGCCTCACAGCCAAATCAAGCAGTTCAGTTTCAAATTATAAACTACAGAAGAACAAGAGAAAGAACATCATATCATTTATTTCAAGAAAAACTCCATGGAGAAACCACTGGGCACTTCTTCTTATTTGTGGATAGTCAAAACATCATATCACTTCTTTCAAGAAAAAATTCATGGAGAAACCCCTGGGCACTTCTTCTTATTCTTATTTCTGGATAGTCCCCTAACACCCTCTATATTATACATATAAATTTGATTAGACAAATATAGGGTCAGGCAAGGAGCGAGAACAAGAATTGGAACAGAAACAAGAAATGATCCCCCGGGTCAGGTTTCTGGTCACATAGCACACGAGTGATGAACCAAAAAGAGTTTATTCATAAAATTACCTTCCATTGGTTTTGACTTTAAATGATGCTTTGATATGTACAGGTTCTGCAAGGTTTTCTACTCTAGTGAAGCAATATCTGAGGTATTGCCATTGATGGGTAGAGCCTCTGTAATGATTGAAGAATGAGAAGTAGTTATATTTGAAATCTTTCCCCCTGTAGATGAAATCCTATTGTTTGGATTAGAGGAACCAGAGATACTACAGGCCACATTGTTTCTCAGAACCCTTAGACCAACATTATCAGGTTTTGTAGTGTGTCTGGGAATAGAGGATTTTGCAGGAGACTTTTGAATTTCAGAGTTTGTTGTGCCACTGGGAGTCCCTCTAGCCCTGGCTTTTGAAGATGCTGATTGGCTAATAAATCCCTTTAAGACAAAGTAATCATTTTTCTACAATTTCAGACAGAAATTTTCTAAAGAAAATTGCCCATTAAAATTAGAATAAATACCCAAAAAAACCTAAAACCCTTGCATTCTGTGAATACAAATGCCAAAACCAAGAAAATCCATTTGGACAGAAATTGGAAAATGCTTTCACCTGGCTATGGGGAACACCATGCTTACATTGGGCGGATGCCTGATTTGTCAAATTGGAAAGAGGAACACATTTCCTAGATTGTTGAATAGGTGGAACATCGCAGCTCCGCGGTCCGCCTTCTAGAGAGACTCTCTTCAGATTCTAATTGTCCCTCTGTGGATTATCTACCCGATGACGACCAATTGAGAATTGTAAGATTGATTGATATATAACTAGCACATCCAACCTTTCGCCTGGCAAGAATTGGATGAAGAAAAAACGATGGCAACAGAATTGGACTAGGAAAAAAACGATGCCAATAGAATTGGATTAGCAATTGTATTTTTACCCGATAATTTCAATTTTATTTTTCAAACTATTTTATTTATTTCCTCGTATAAAAAATTTACCTTTTCAACCATTAAGGTAGAATTCTTTCATTAATAAATTTAAGGTAAAATTCTTTCATGAATAAATTTTTTATTAAAGAATTTAAGTAATGAAAAAATTAATTTTATTATATATTTAAAAAAAATCTAAAAAATTACTTACCAAAAATAACACAAATCAATAATTAATACTCATTAACATTAACATTATGCAATATACACTTCCTAGCATTCATATTATCTGCACTTAAAATTTGAGTTTAGAAATAGGTTTTAAAATTTTGTTTTTCTAAACAGTAAAAACAAAAAAATAAAATGACAGCATATAAAATTGCATCAAAAATACATTTTGAAAAATTGCTTACACATTTGATTTGAGGTTTTCCCACACTGCTGCCCCTTCACAATAAATCTTTGTCGTTCAATGTGTATGCTTGACGAATTTGGGGAATATACCAAAGACGTGTATCCTAGCCACCCATCCTTCATAATGAATTCAGAGGCTCCGGTCCCCTTGGGACACAAATTTCATTATAGTTGCAACTGACGTCGTTTCATGTAATTTTAATCTCCAACTTTGCTCTGCCATTTTTCTGTCAAAAAATAAAATTATGCAAGGTGCTCGGGCCTACCTGAAACAATCAAGTCCCAGCAGCAAATGCAAAGGCGAAATAGAAAATCAAGCAATTAAATCGATATATAGGCAAAATTGATGAAATAGGCACCTCGAGATAAAACTGATCATGGCACCAAGGTTTGTAAGAATCGCCCTCAATAAAAATATTCTAACGAATATTTCCTTTCATAAGAAGGCATCGACTCCTGTATCAACTCTGGATAGATTGCATGGAGTAGCATAATGAGAATCGGCATCGACTCTTTACGCATACTTGGATTGGTTAACAGCATTGCCACCTGATCACATCGATTTATACATGAAGTACAAGCATCGAGTGTATCAACTCTTGGGATCGACAAACACTTGTGAGCACTATTGAAAAATGGATGTAGGTTTCCTGATATAACACAACTCATAAATGACACCCTCTAACATTATGCAATATACACCCATCATATCCATATTACTTGCAATTAAAATTTGGGTTTAGAAACCACTTTCATTAAAGTTCAACCTCTAGAAAAATTAAGAAAAAATTAACAGCGACTTATAGAAATAGCTAAACATAAAAAATACGTCATTAATTTTTTACCAAAATTAAAACATCACTTCCTCTCACATATGGCAAATTTGTATGCATTTAGGAGGTACTCACACCTCTCACACCTAGCAAATTAGTACTAGCTCTTTCTTTGACAATTGGGTTATGCTCCAAAGTACTACAGACCTCTCTTCTCCCAAAGTTGTAGTGTTGCTTACCAAGGTTACTCTAGATCTTTTACTAAGGATAAATGATGCAGGGGAATCACTCTTAAATTGCAATGTGGCCTTTCAAAAATTAAGATTCTAAATTTTACAAAAGGGAGTGGGTTTCCCTTAATTGAATCTCCATATGTTTAGGTTAGTGGTAATCAATTTAGTGAACTAGTTCTGGAAGGAATCGAGTTAGCTTTGCTGTCAATGGAAGAGTTAAGTTAGAAATAGGATAGAATGCAATTGAATTCATTTAGGATATCTTGTGAAGCTGTTAGATTGTTAGCATAAATTTAGGAATTAACTTTCTAATTCTATATTTAGTTTCCTTCTCCTTTTGTATATATTCTGAATTAGTTTATTAAAAGGTTGGATTCTCCGAGTAATGGAAAGCTTATTTCTATATGAGATTGTTGTAATCCCCAAAGTTAATCAATGAGTCTTACAATTCCTGGGGGTTGCTCATGAATCTTAGAAATATAACAATATTAAGCAGATTACGCAGTTTTAGTATTTGGGAAAGCATTATAGTTTACTACAAAAAAAGAGGTGCAACAGCAGGTAAAGACTTGCACAACTCCTCTCGTAAGTGTTTTTGGAAGGGGTCCCGCAGGGAAAGTAAAGAGTTCAGGTCCCTCCCTTGAACCTTGAAGTGAGGAAATTCTTAGATATTATAACCTTCAGTCTAAAATCCTATACACAACATTTTTGGTCTACCAACCCTTGGAATTGCTAGTTCCTGAGTTTTATCTGTAAACATAACAATATTATTATGAGCCTGGGCAGGTCTAACCTATTTTCGGGGCTGCAAATTGTGAAAATCATGGGATATCCAATAATATATTTTATCCTTATGGCCTATTCTAGTGCATCTACAGGTGTAGCAATCCTCTGTTACTATAAGGGAATTATGATCTAGCCATTTCATCTCCACCACATCCACAACAAAGAAAAAAAACATGAATAAAAGAAAAACACGATAGATAATCAAGAAACACACAGAACAAACCTAAAGGTCTAAACATTGATGCCATTCTGAAGGTAGTGGAGACCCAATGTGAAGCTCAATACCAATATTTGACAGTTTCAATTTCTATCCACCGACACCAATCTCATCACCATGTTTAGAATGGCCTGAATTCCAACTCCATTTACTCTTCTTAGATGTGTCTTCAAGCATCTTCTTAGATTCAGAAAAATTACTTGTAAATATAGTCCTCTTAGCCTAAGTATTCAACACAGTAGGGTAGGGTTGTGATTCATATAATGGGGCAAGGGTTTCATTTTCGGTGACCACGACCTCAGCCTCAGCTTGTTCTTGCCCTACTTTATAAATTTTCGGATCCATTCTCAGAATCAGCTCCGCTTGTCTGCACTGATGTCATTTCCCTCAATAAACCAAAAAACTAAATGAAGCTTCACTTCATTACATAAAAACCCCCGATCTGCAATAGGGCATCCACCGTTATCTCGGGTATATCTTTCTGGTCTGTGGAAGCATTAGGCAGTCTATAGCAGTTTACTAGGGGATCATGTGCCATACGTAGCGGTGTGGATTCCAATTGGTCATGTAGGAAAATACCCCTCCCTTTTCTATATAATTTAGGGATGGGCACATCATATCGTATCCTTCTTTCCAATACGCAGGTGCAACATATCCATAGCCAGATGGTGTCTAAAGCAATAAAACAAGGATGTTTGAAGGCAAGGCATATAGGTGGAATTAGATGTACTCACATAGCTTATCATTGATGGGAGACGCTACTCGCAGCAGCAGGTGTGGATGCAATCCATGTCCAAGAAAAAGCGTACCTAATACTTCTTTATTTTGTTTGCTTTTGGATTAAGCCTAGTAACCAAACCCAAGTCACCATGACTCCATGTAAATCATATGTTATAACACTATATTTAAACCATATGGTATAATATGGTATAATGTGGAGCCTAAACCATAAGCGCCAATGTTTAAAACATATCACAAAGGCATATGTTTATATCCATTAAAACCATACCAATATAATGTAAATCATATGTTATAATACTATATTTAAACCATATGGTATAATATGGTATAATGTGGAGCCTAAACCATAAGCGCCAATGTTTAAAACATATCACAAAGACATATGTTTATAACCATTAAAACCATACCAATATAATGTGGATTGTTATATTATTATATGCCACATCATAAATCTTAACCATATCTTTATCCAAGGTCATGCCACAAAGAGATTGTATGCAAGTGGCAATGTCAAACTTTATGTGTTATAATCATATAACATAAAAAAATGCCATCGTTTGAACTATGGAATTATGACGTGGTAAGGTTTAAATATAGGCTATGTTGGTATAGACATAATTGTGTTTGGTTTGTTTTATTTATATTACTAAAAATGATTTTAAGTATTTTTTTAGTAATATTAATAATATATAGAAATATTAAACAATGTTTATTTTAACTTTTGATTATTTTTATTTTTTATTTTTGAAGGTATTTGGTTTTATAAAGAAAAATTGACTAGCCAACAAAAAAAAAAAAAAAAATTCAAAGATAACAAGAAAAATGGAAACAAATTTATACATAAAAATATATATTATATATTTGTCAAAATAGGTTGTTTTAAATTGTGTTTTTTCCAAGGTGTAAATGAAAAATTTATGGAATCTCTATTTATTGAAATATAAATTATATATGTTGTTATAATTTATTGAAATTTAGATTATATATTTTGTTAAAATATAGCTTTTTAAATTGTTTTTCTAAATATAGAAAGAAACATGGTGGAATATTTCTATATTAATGGTTTTTTTTCATTGTAAAAAAATATGTAATTTGTTATTCATAAGAATCAAAATTACATCATAGTTGTTCATGTAAAATCCCCTTCAAAGTAGGATAGAAGACAATATTAAAGCCCTGGGCAAAAAATTACAATATCCAAAAATAAATGAGAGGGATTCTACCCATCAACCTATAGAAAGCAAAAATGCGGTAAAGACAAAATAACTGTGAGACAAAAAATAGCAGGGCTCCGGAGAGTTGTCATGCAGATACAACCTAAAACAGTCCAAGGAAAAACCAGAATGGAGAAACTAGAAGTAGGTAAAGCAACCTTCAATAATCATGATTCTGTTAATTGAGTACTTACATAAGTGAAGAATAGCAGGGCAGTCTCCTATCACAAGATTTGATAGATTGTCCGCGTCAGAATTGAACTCCCTGTAGAGGTGCATGAAGGATAAAGAAAGAACAATTCTTTAGGATCCCAATCCTTTTCAACCAACAATCATAACTCAGTGACTACAAATTGGTGAGACCTCTGGCCCAATCAATTATGACCTTTGATTCGCCAAAAATAGAAAGCTAGAGAATATTTATTCTTTTTGCGAACCATAAAAGCCCCCATAAGGCTAAAAGTTCAGAAAAAAGTATTAGTGCCACTCCCAACACCCATCCTTAGCTTGAAACTATGAGATTCATATATACGGAGGATCATGCCAGTACCACAATTTCCATCCTGCTTGGCCCCATCAAAGAATCCATATATGGTATCGGATTCCAAAACCGGGATGATTCGAATCTTTTAAACTTTTGGGGCACAATATCTATTCCATTACAGAAAACTTTCCACAATCTAAGAAACAAGTAAACCTCCTTGCAAAGTTTAATCACTTCTTCTAATGTCTGCTTCAGTTTTCCTTTGGAGCGTGTGAGGAATGTCGATGTGCAAAAACTAGTGACCTTTGCAAATAGTGGCATTGCAGGAGGGTGCTCATGTTTTTCCCAGGTTGAAAGCTCAAAATGCATATGGTTATGAGTGCATAGGTTGGAGATGGTGATAATTGCAAATATAAAATGGAAGCAGTAACTTCAGCAGCATTGAGACTTGTAAAAAACCATAACAACTAGTTATTGATTGGAGTGATGAACACAATCGGAGCGGAAAGAACCATACCTTTGAAGCACTCCGACTGGTCACTGTGAGATCCTGAACCGGCTTATCATCTGCAAAAATAGGGTATAGAGTGCAAAAACAGGGGAGCAGGGGTCGAACGATACCTTCAGCCCAAAAATACGAAGTTGATGTGTTTTTTTGGCCATGCATTGGATGCATTTGGTAAGTCTAGGTGGAGGAGGCACATTCGAATGGCTAGTTCTCGAGGGGATGTAGGGCTATGATGCTTCTATCTAGGTAACGATATATATGGTACTGGTTCTATTACCTAATTCGTAATTGACGTAGGAACATAATTTTCCTTTGGAACACACTTAACCAGGTTTGCTTCAATGGTGCAGCAGGGATAAAGATGGTCAAGAGAAAATTCATGCAATTTCTTTGTTGGATCTCTGAAGATTGAGGTGCATGACACTAATATTACTAATAGAAGGTAGACAACTTACAAAAATTACACTTCATTGCCAAATTTTCAATTTTCCATGACACAATTAAAAATGACTAACATAAATGACTAATTCATATTCTTCTATCTAGTCATTTTTTATGTCGTGACTAAATTAGTCGTTTATTTTAGTCATTTTTAACTCTGTCACTTATTATCTAGTCATATTTGTTAACTGGTGACTAAATTAGTCGTTAATTTTAGTTGTTTATAGTTGGGTCAATCAAAATTGCTCATATTTAGTAGTAAATCACTTGGAAAACCTGTGGTGACTAGAATTTTTAGTCACCTACTAGCTAATTCCTCATTTTGTACTAGTGGAGTGTTGAGGTTGGATACCTAGCCAAAGAGTTAGAAATGTGGTTATCTTAAGGAAAAAGAGTGTTTTCCACCCTCCAGAATTCACCTGCGGAATGCAGAAGTCGGAAGGAGGGAAAAATGGGAAAAAGATAAGGAAAAAGTTGGATGTATGCACCTTGATCCCACTGTGGAAGGTGGAAGTAGGAAGGAGGAAATTGGAAAAATAAAAAAAGGTTAAGGCAAAACGTTGGTTCTCTGCACCCCAGTATTAACCTATAGAAAGTGGAAGGCTGAAATTCAGAAAGAGGGAAACTGAAAGAGAAAGTAGTCATTTCATGTATTTCTACATCCCAAAGTTGGAAATTAGAAGTCATAAAGTAGGAAAGTGACAATTGAGCACACTGCATTTCAAGATTCCTGCTACCCGAAGCCGAAAGACGGAAGTCGAAAAAGTCAGTTTTAGTGCAAAAATGAATCTTTTGTTTGTAGAGTGGATTTGTCCACTATGTAACAACTTTTATAGTGGAATTTATTCTTAATCATGAATGTTGAAGAGTGTCTTCATGGCCCATGCCCTGTGCTTTAAAATAAGAACAAAGGTTCTTAAGAAAGTTTTAATTATGCATGGTAATTGGGGTGTGGGTACTCTATAGTGTGGTATCAGAGCGAGCAATAGAGCAGTAAGGTCATGCTCCTCCATTATATGCTAATGTAGAGGGGAGGGGATGCTATAGGATCACCATAGAGAATATCTACCATTGTTTTTTTTGCAATGGAGGATCTAGAAAAGGTAACATTCTTCCCAATATTCCCCCTAACTTGAGTATCTAGACACAATTGAGCAAGAAAGAAACCAATCTTGGGGAGTATCCCATTGAAGAGTACCATTGACCATCTCCACCTTTTTTTCATTGCATTTGAGGAGCTAGCAAAGGACCCCTTCCTCCCAATATTCCCCTTAATTTGAGTATCTAGACACAATTGAGCAAGAAATAAACCAAGCTTTGGGAGTCTCCGATTGAAGAGAACCATTTACCATATCCACCTTTTTTTTTATTTCATTTAAGGAGCTATCAAATACAACTTTCCTCCTAATATTCCCCTTAATTTGAGTATCTAGACACAATTGAAAAAGAAAAAAACCAAGCTTGGGTAATATCCCATTGAGGAGCACCATATATCATTGATCATTATGGTGATGGGAAAATCATGCAATCGAGCAAGAAAAATGACAAGGAAGACAATACCAAATGAAATCATTGAAGAAATTAAAGAAAAGAAAACAAATGAAATGACAATTCGAATATGCTCTATGGACACTCAACCAATTCTGGTTGTAGAGGATGCCACAATTCTTCCTACCAATCCACACCATTAAGAAAGACGAAAGCATTCACATGAGGGGCCTTCTGTCTCCACAGTAGTTGAAGAACGAGCTTTGCATGGCACTGATCAAGGAGTAAAACGTAGGTGCACATCAAGTCCACCTGAAACCTTTGCATATTTAATTGGATGTGGGTATACAAGTGACAAAGTTAGAGAGACGTTGAATGGCGACTGTATGCTCAAAGAAGACAATGTTTTTTAGAACACCCAAGAGGATTTCCAATTTCCACCGTATGACCGACAACAAGAGATGGAAGGACATAAAGCTCATGTTCAAATTCCAGACCGATCAGGTGATATGGTATAGGGTGAAGTTCCAACTTCCCTACCTCCATTAGCAACTTCATGCCGAAGAACTAAAAAACATATATAGATCTATGAAATTCTCATTGGTTCGCTTGAAGGTACGATGTCTAAATGTAGTATCGCATATCAATCTCAATAGATACTTGTAACCTATTTTGATTCTAAATGTGATGGAGTTAAATGTAGATTACTTTTATCGTTATTAAAATCTAGGTGTATGACTGTTGTTAGGAGAAACTTAAGGATAAAGATGATAAATGGTTATGAACCAAGTTCTCATGTTGTCATAAGTTTAGTAGATACATTTAGGACTATTAGAAAGAAATATCGTTCAAAGGATCACAATTCTGCTCGCCGTGTGTTGTCACAATCAATCGTGAACAAAATCACCAAGGCCTTTCTACTTATTAAGCCTACATCCAAACTTGTAGTATTCGATATCAAAACAATCCGTAGGTATTGTTCTAAAATAGAACAACTTGACTATGGTGAAATAGATGCCTGGGCCTTCATTGGCAGGCTGCCATGCTCATATATGAAGCTCATTGATGTGTTAAATGGATTGGTGTAGGAATTTTTCGCGTGACAATAGTAGACCTTCATCCAATCAAAAATATGTACTAACATTGAGAAGGGGTTCAAGGGATCGTGAGCCCTACATTAAAAATTTTCTTGACATGACACAAACTGAATTATAAGAGAGATTTAGGGATGAACATAATGAATTTAACTTGGGCCAAATGTCCTTCGATAAATGAAAACCATGGTATGTTAAAATAAACACAACTCGTACCACATGTTTTTCTCAATATCACATTGAGTACGATTATTATTATGACACATATATACATATATTGTGTGGATTCCATAACACTCTTGTGCAGGAATTCACAACTACATTGCCATCAAAATCATCTAGAGACTTTATTCATAGCATTTTGTGTAGAAGGACACAAGGTTTCACATTTTATCAAAGGCCTTGCGCAGATGGGACATGCCCAATGTGTGGTGGAATGACAGTTTTGGACAAATGCATACATGTGGCCAATGACCATGTACTTGGGAGACATGAAGTGAACTTGCAGTCATTCAAATATTTCATGTATGATATCGGTGGAGGGAATGAAAAAAATATATAATTGGTCACCTATCAGGTTAGTAACGAGTTCCTGAATAGTATTTTTTCCTTCATGTATTGCTACTTCATATATGTAACAAACTATTGATATATACATCTTTATTGTTGATCTACAAAGTACTAGATTGCAACTTCATGGAGGATTTATTTGAAAAGACACAACAATATGTAAAGCATGTACATGTGGATCATTGGAAAGATGAGTAGTTTAGAAGGTGCAAGGATACATTTCCTATTGAAAATATATTATCAGTGGTCAATTTTGTGTAAAACTAGACTCTTCAACCACAAAAAGAGATTCATAGTCAATATTATCACTCAAACCAGGTCAAAATAATGGTCCATATCACCTATAGACATGGGGAAGATAGTACTGAAGAGAAAAGGGTTATATTGAAGGAGTATCACTAGTACATAAGTAATGACAGATGTCATGCCTTGGCTTTTGTACAACACCCCTTTCGATTGTTCTACAATCACCTCAGGATAACAATATATAGATGGAACAAAATTGGATTTGGTCTGATGGCTATGCAGGAAAATTCAAAAAAAATTGTGTCTTCCAATGGTTTTGTATTCTCCACAAGAGGTGCAAGGTTCCACATATTTGGAACTATTTTGAGACCGAACACAGAAAAGGGGAACATGATGGAGGACGTGCATGCATCAAGACTGCATTATGTAGGAAAGATTTGAAATTCAAAATATTTCACTCATTCGAGATACAAATACCATTGTTGTATGGTGTTCTTTAGTGATAGGGCAGGGAGCCAAAAGGAAAGAAGACCAGTCATCTCAAAAAGAACATGTACATAGATATTTTTGGGATGTGGTCGATGTATATCGATCACACCTATATGAGTGCAAGATCGTCCAAGGAACTCATGCTTTTCATTCAGTTAGAACATCAGACAATGATATAGTTTAAATATGGACAAGTTAAATCTCTTTTTTTGTTATCCATGTAATAGTGGTGAACGGGACAACTGTGAATCCAAAGATTGGGTTGACAGCTGGGATCATGTATCACTCCCTATTGGTCGACAAATAACTATAGAATTATCCCAGTTGGAGGAGGGTCAGTCGATTATTTCACATGACTATGACCACATTTCAGATTGCGTACAACCAGGTTCAACTATTATGTTGATAACTTTGAAATGTTTGACAACTAGTTGTGTTTAGTTAGTTGACTCCTAGGTCTACACTTTATTTTATGCAAGGAACATATATAAGGTGGTTTCCCCAAGAGACAATGAATGGCACACTAATTATTGGATGGAACATTGCTTGGATTGGAAGCAGACCCTCATTGTCTCAATAAGCAACTCCGAGGGAAATGATTTTCCAATTGGGTTGATGGTTATCAAAAGATAATATTTGACACAGGTTTCCCACACACAAAAGAAAAAAGGTTATGTGTTTGAATATGATAGACCAGATCAAATTATATACCATTATACAAACCTAGTTATTGGCACAAACCTCTAGCTACAAACAATGCCAAGCAAGAACTCATCAAAGTCATGATACTTATTTCCTTACTCCAAGCATGAGAGGCTAAAGGATACCATTTCTATTAGAGGTGATCCCAATGGTCTAGTCGAATTACCATGGGTAGGTAGTCAGGTATGTGGTAGTCATGTATTTTGGTTTCATGGTCTCATTGATTATTTACATCTTGATAGATTGATCGCTTGATAGATTGATAAATTGAATAGACTTCTAAAACTTGATAAATTGAACAAGCTTCATCATGGATTTGTTGTATTATATTCATACTTACATGGCTCATGCCATATATCCCAAGACCATAATCTAGCACTCTATCTGGGATATCTCTATTACATATATGGTTGAAGAGCAAAAACCTATTGTGGGCTCTTTCCCTCCTAAATGCAGGAGTTGGCCCTCAAGGAAGAAGAGAAAAGGGGAGGGAAATCTCCTTGAATACGATAATTTGTTTCTGCATAGGGGGAAGTGAACCTTCTATGATTTATAGCACTTAATCAAGACCTCGATACGTACATAAAAGCTAGATGAATTTTCTAGTGAGCTTAGAAGGTGTGTTAAAAAGTGCATTTTCTATCTAGAATCTCGATTCTTGCAGTGGGAAGGGACTATGGAAAGATTATCGATGTGAATATAAATGCTCTAAAAAATATTGCACTTTAGTTTGTGGGTGATTCCAATAAATGTATGGTTTATGGGGAATTAATAAAATCCAAGATACACTACGGGAAATTGTTAACACTATCATGTTAAAGCTGGGAGGGGACTCTCCTTAGTCCTGTCGTTCTTAAGAGAACAACTATTTATTGTAAGAGATACAATTATAGACGTCGGTAGTGTAGAAGCCCAACATTTTTTTTTTTTGTTTGACCAAATCTTGGATGGGATGCATAGATTGGAAAATCCCCATGTAGTCAGGTTTTTCAAGGTTGTTGAATCGGATTGTTCAACCAAAATTTGCAATTTCTGTGGATTTTCAATTGGAGATGATAATGAAGAGTGTTTCTATACATTTTAATATAAATCTGAACAACTGGATTGTGAATATTTTTTCAAACAAAGCTAAAAATATGCATATGATTTCCATTCACTGACATGTTTTTAAAATAAGTTGTGTTCCAAAGGGAAAAATCAACAGAATATAACAACTCAATTTGTGATTGACAACAACCCAACTCCAAAGGGAATCCCTAAACATCATGCAACAACAACATACTTAATAAAAGGAAAAGCAACAGGGGTGCAGTCTAGAGAGACATCCACACATACTAATCAAAAGTTGGTTTTGTGAGAATTGGACATGGACCCTAAGGAAGAGAAAAATGTGTCTAACAACTCAAGTTTCACATAAACCTAGCATTTTCCTCTTTAACCAAAGGAAGAGTGCCAAGTTGAAATGAATTGTACACCAGCTCATCATGAATATTATCGCACATTTATGGTCTGTAAAACTCAAAAGGATATAAGACGTTCACATATACCTATATATTTAGCATTCTTCATATAAGACAATGTAGTGAAAAACTCTTCCTTGGATATATCCCTATCTAAACTTTCCCTATCACCATAATAAACCTTTTAGGAGACAATTCCATTACATCATTAACCATGTAATGGAACATGTTTATGTTTAGAAACAAGTGGCCAACCTATTATGCCATTATTACAAAATATATATCTTCATACTACGAATGCTTTGAATATTATGCCATAAACATAAATTTATAAAACAAGATTCAGAATAATACTTCTCCAATCAATTTAAACTATAATTGAAAATCACACATAATTTTCATCTCTTCCAAATTTGTTCCTCGAGGTGATTCATCAAATGCCATGTACATTAACAAAATGATAAAATAATGTGTAGGATATAATCATAACCATTATTTTGAATGATCCTTATACTCAGACACTTTTAGTTTTGATGTGTATACCATATATTCATTAGATGAAAGACATCATCCCAAACACCAATTTCATTTATGTAGACCATAAAGGTGCATCACTTAGGTGTATCAACTTCGTGCATCCTTTAAAAGTTTGTTAGGTTTTTATGTGGGTAAGGTGCTTTTGTATTCCACTTAGTTGGATCAGTTGCTTATAGCCTATTCGGTGCTTATGTGTGTCAAGTATGTTCCATCTTTGTGAATACAATTTAACATTGCATATGCAATTGGATTGTGGTAAAAAACAATTTAAATGTACATTTTTTTCATTACGTAATATTGTAATTATGCATTGTTATCAAATTTATAACAGATATCTCAATGCAATCATAAAATCCATCAAGAATTGGGAACATTACACATAGAAACATTCTTGGCCACAAGTGTATACTCACACTTAAAAGACTGAACCATGAAGATCTTAAGAACCTTGATATGAAATATTTTTTATATCATGAAAGTTATAATACAAAAATAGAAGGCCCTTAAATGGCATGTTAATGTACATGTATCAAAAAAATCATTGATGTACATGCAAACAAAAGCACATCAGTACTAGACTGCCCCCCTATACACTAACTTCCTCTTCTATAGAAAAATACATATTTGTCCTAGATTAACACATCAAAACTATAAATTTCTCTTTTTTTTCCAGACCTTGATGCTTGTTGCCTCTATCCATGACCACTATGCATCTCTGGTGATTGCGAATCAATGACGATATTTCTTGAACTAGTATTGTCCAGACATAACAAAGTTTGAAAATTTAAAATATGACTCAATTGTACATAAAACAAACACTCACTGCATGCATCTGGGGTATAGATCCCTCTGGTATCCTCCTCCTTGTAGAGAGTCTCTCTGTAATGATTCTCTACGAATAAAAAACTATGTCAATTATCTCAACAATTATCAACATGTACATGAATGAGAAAGTACTAATCAATTATGTAAATAAAGAAAATATCACCGAAAAAATTTGTTCCTGGGAATGAGACTGGGTTTCTTCAGTAGATTGTAGCAAGAGGATTCATAGGTCAGAACATCAACCTTGGTCCTGTGCACTAATGGACTAGGGTGTGGCTACATTCACCAAATGATAAAATAGTTAGACATCGTGCATGTCCATAAAGAATACAAATGAATTGTACAATTACAAATATTCAAGTAGATGTACCTCTGTGTGACTTATCCCTATTGTAGATGCAACATTGACTGTGGCATCAACAACCCCACTAAGGTCTGGCATAGATGATTCTACATCCTAATGCTATAAACATGCAAAAATAACATTAAGAAAAACTAGTTGTAAAGTGAATTCAAAGTTAACTAGCAACTTCCATTGGAAGTGTGTACATTATCGTGCAATGAGTAGGTTGATTGTCATGGACACACACTCTTTTTAAGGAAGAGGGTCATCTAGTGTAGACAACACACTTATCTACATTTGGACTATGGGGAGATCCAAACCAAAGAGGTGGTGCAAGGATTTGTGATGATGTCTGCAGTGATAAAGTGTTACCATAGTTAGACATGGACTTGAATGAATGGAATAATATGTACTCAAAAACTAACATGTTGTAATATACTTATCCCTTCCTGGGACATATCTCCCCCATGGGAGGGACCGCTGCCAGCAATTTCTTGCCCCTTTATAGATATAGATAACCTCTGCAAGTTTAAAAATTATAAATATTAGCAATCTATAAAGGAGTGCATAGTAATAAATTTAAATAATTTGAACAAGATTCATTCATTAACCTTGTACTTACCGTTTCCTGAGGTAATCATAAAATCCACCTGGGGCTAATTCGATGATATCAATGTCTCCATCGTCTGGTTCAAACTGGGATTCCTGCAACTTCAAACATTGTAAATATTAGACCATTTAACAAATTTATCAAGACTAACACATGTATTAACACACTGATATATATGAACAAAATGACGCATGTTGAAATATTACCTCGGTGTTGGTTGTTTGGGCCTTGGATACAACCACACGAGGTGCACTACCACCCCTCTTAGAGGCATCAAGCTCATGCAAGAGTAAAAATTGCATATATTACAAATATTTTAATATGTGTACAATATGGAAAAATTAAAAATTGAACAACATTGATAGTTTTAACATTGTCCTTACCTGACCACCAGTCATCGTAGAGGTACCATTTGTTGGTTCTACCATAACAAGATTGACCAGACATTGTGCACACATGTCTCTCTCTGGGGAGCATGGGATGCAATTCTATCCCCACCAATAGATGGTCCTCTACCACAGGAAGATGGTAGTTGTACCCCACCAGAGGAAGAGGGCCCTTCCTTGTCAATAGTTGTGGTGTGTTGGGAAACCATATCAGTTAGAGTAAGAAATTCCACCCGTGTCTAGATAACCATATCATGTGCAGGAGGGATGTCTTTCCTCACTAAATGGGAACAAGGTAGAGGTATCTGTCGATTGTCATCTCTATGACTAGCATTGTGTCGGGTTTGTGGCATCCCTATACCAATGTCCTGGAACCCCAACATGTCAAAATAGTTGACGTGTTTTCCCATCACAAACTCTACATACAGTTTCTGGAGGAAGTACAACGGTACTTCCCTGTTGTTGTGCAGGGGAATATCTAAAACCATGTACCATCTGTCCATCCAATGGTTTCTAATGGGTGGACAGATGCACCACTCAATCGAAATATGTGGTTTGTTTCTCTTTGAAATTTCATCTGTACCAAGCACTCTAAATAATGTATATATGTGCTCTTTGGTTATTTTTAGCTTCTTGATCTCATTATACGTCAAACTGTCGACATATTCTCGTCTTTTGGTTTCCATGTAGGATGTGATGCTATACAAAGCATCATTCGATCTAGCGTTCGTATCAACTATTGTCAGCAATGATGTTGACAAGGAGCAACAGAGCTCATCTCCACCCATCTAGGAAGAACCCATCTCCCTAATATGACCAATAACTCTCAATATCTCCACATTATGGCCGATAGTAGCCACTGCAAACATAAATACAAATAAAATATCATTAGAAAAATAAACACATGGTGTAATGACATCTCTAAGCAATGAAAAGTGTAAAACTAATGTACGACAAATAACAACGTAAACTAAATTTATCATTTAAATTTTAAAATTGATCTTGACTTTTGCAGTAAATAATAAACATTTAACATTTTTTCATTTGAAATTTATGTCCTGAATTCAAGTATTAATTCCAATTTCCATATGCATGTGTACATAAAATGTCCTATCTGCATATGTTGATTGGGAAGCTCCTCTAGCTTATTTTAAGGCTTGGATTATCAAGTTTCATCGAAATTGTGAGGTGCTGACTAATTCCCTTGCAGGACCAACTCCCAGATTGTGGGTAGAGGAAAGGGATAGAACCTAGAAGAGGTGACAGAATGTGCTATTGATGAATAAAACCCAATATAGGAAAGGATTTTGTTAGATATGTAATTATTTGTTGTAGCGTGCTTTTTTTTGTCTCCAAACCCCATTTAGCAGATCTTTGTTTATATGTAATTTGGGCCATGAATGAATTCAACTTGATGTTATTTTAGTTGTATGTGCTCTTTCTATATACCCATGAGAGACTTTGCATAATTGTGTATAGTGGCTTTTATGGTTGCAAGGTTTCCACTGGATTCTATCATGTATGATAGTATGTGATTGCCATGTAATCAAACACATGAACCTCCCTATGTATCTTGATGTTCGTAGAGCCTATTTTTGAAATCCGTTGCCTTGAACTTAACCAAAAAGTACCCTTCATTCAAGAGGAAATATTTGTTAAGCATGAGAAGCTTCTATACCTTATTTTAACACTTGGATTAGGAAGTTTCATCAAAACTATAGGGTGTTTATTGATGTTCTTGGATGACCAACTTCAATATTTCGGATAGAGACAAGGGATTTACCGTGTTTGTTTATGTGTTTTAGGGAAGATATGAATTCTACTTGACTTTTTTTTTAGTTGTATGGAACCTTTCAATATAATTGACAAACTTTGCATATTTGTTAATTTTGGTTTGGATTCACAAGGATGCTTGTGAATATACATATGCAAATTTAATGAAGTTGATTTGTTTTTTATGAGTTAATTGGGGTTTGGTTTACATTGGGCATGCCAATTACTTATGCAAACTTGCAATATACTTGTCAAACTTTGCATATTTGTGAATTTTGGTATGGATTCACAAGGATGCTTGTGAATATGCATATGCAGATAGTGAAATTGATTTGTTTTTTATAAGTAAATTAGGGGGTTGGTTTCCATTGGGCATGTGAATTTTGGTATGGATTCACAAGGATGCTTATGAATATACATATGGAAATAGTCAAAATGATTTGGTTTTTATGATTAAATTTGGGTTTTGGTTTCCATTGGGCATGTAAATTCCCTTATGGGCATATAAATTAAAAAAAATTGGTTTAAATTCAAATTAGGGCATAGAAATTATTGAATATGGGGAAATTAGCATGAGAGGATTTGAAGAAAATACCTCAGAAGGAAGAGATTGATCCCAAGGTTGATTTTGTTGGCCTTTTCTCAATGAAAACGTGTTCTCCCTAGCTCATTTTGCTCTGCCCAAACTCGTTTCAGTGCATCGTTGTGGCAAAAATGACGGGATCGGCCTGTTTTAACCATTAAATAAGTTTTACAAAATGGGAGCACGATTTTGTTAGCTAAAACGGGGGCGTTATTTTTTTCACTACAATGAGAGTGTGATTTTGTTAACTATCCTAATTGGCATGCATGGTGGCAGCCTTGAGACTAGGCTTCGCAAGATCAGGATTGCTTGGGATGATTTTTTTTTTATCGATAAAAAATGATTGTCTTCACTCTACCATTGCATCTAAAAGGTCCCTCAACTTTGTGCACTCACCCTAAAATGAAATCACTAAAAGTTGTGTCTGGATATTATGATGAGATAGTCACTTGAGGGTTGATATTTTGTGACTTAATCATGGATCCCTTTCCCATGGATGAGTATTTCATAGTGTGGTATCAAATCCTTATTTTAATGTTGGATTTGTTTTACAACAATAAGATATTTAATGAGGATAGAATCAAATGTGAGAAATTTTTTGTTACTTGTTTGAACTTGACCTCCATGAGTGAGATTCACTCACAACACTTGATTTGCAAGAAGGATCCAAGAGAGATGGAGTGCTATGTTCTATTTTTAACTATGGAGACTCATCATTTGAACATAAGCTACAATATTTGTAAGGGAGAAATTTGGTCTCATTACATCAGTGTCATGAACAACCATTGGTTATTTGTATGATCCCAAACACCCCAAACTAATGAAAACATAAAACTAAAGGTATTGTCCTAATTGAATGGAAAAAGTTTATGGTGGAAGATTTGAAGTTTATGGTGGAAGATTTGAATACCTCATGTTAAATTTGTGTCAGAACATCGTTTTTGTTTGGAGGATAGGAAGGAAGAAACATGTATCATTTTTTGATTGGCATAGTGTTAAAAGGTGCAACTTGCCAAAAATATCCTTAAACCCTTGCAAAATTTAAATGTATTGGATCATCTACATATCAATGATGTGATGAATTTGTGTGGAAAAATTATAGATAGTTGGCTTAGTCCAACAATGATGTTAATTATTAGATTATCACCAAATTGGTCACGCATCAACTATTTTTGAAACAATGAAGTAGCATGTGGTTTTATCCAATAGGCTTCATGGATTAAATCATTATGGGGGCACACACCAACACTTGATTGACATAGTGGTGGAAGGTGCACTTCACATAAAAAATATTTTTTCCATTGTAATACCTTAGTTGTTAAGCCCCAAACTTATGATCTTTCATGTAACTTATGTATTTTGCATTATGGTCTTTAATATGATATTTTATGTGACTATGGACTTATGTTCCTTTTCATGTTAATGTGATTAAGAACTTATAATCATTGTTTGATAATGTGACTTTGGACTTTGGCACTATTATTAATATTAATTTTATTACTTGCATCATTGCTACCTTTGAATGTTGTTACTATTAATTAAATGAACAAATGACTCGACAGAGGCAACTAAAATAATATGGGAGACCATGGATTCCATAGTGTGAGAGGGAATTGGGACATCTCTAGCACCTTGGAACTTATTATTGGTTTGAGTTTGTCCATCCTAGTTCATATTTACACCTTGGTGGCATTAATAATGTTAGTCACGTGAACCTTGTATAACATACCTTATTCTTTATCTTTATGGACTATGGAGTTACTATTGAATCTTGTGCACACCTTAGTGGACCCCTTTTCCCTAACATGCCCTCCTTGGGAAGATATCGTGGGTGGAATATCTCCTGAAAGTATGGTCGTGGAAGAGGACCCAGAAACCTTAACATCACAGGAGGCTTTAAATCTTTGCTCCGGATGAAGTACCTAACGAGTCATGCATATCTTTCTTAGCAGATTCACATGGACTGACTGTTACACACCATATTGTGTCTCCTCAACAATGGGTATTGTAGATGGGATTTCTACCATAGCACCTTGAATAGTGCTACAACTTGATACATGGATCTCCTTAGTGAAAACTTAAACACAAAATCGTTGGTTGCATATGACTAACTGGCTCAATGCACTTCATGGTTTATTACATTGAAATAAATAACTCTCATTTAGAGGTGAAGTAGATCTACTCATGTAGAAAACCGATTCGATTACATGGGTATAATTATTCTAACTTGATTTGCAATAAACTAGCCTAGATCCAAATCCTAGGCTCTATCAAGCGTCGAGAGGGATCAAATCTCCCGAGGTACAAACCTCTTCTCGAATAGCTCTTTGCTTGCAATACCTAACAAGAAGTTTCCACCTCATGAGATTTGATCCCTCTCGAAGCTTGATAGAGACTAGGATTTCGATCTAGGCTCATTATATTAGTATAGCCACTTAATTTGTGCTTAATTTGGGCTTAAAAAATTTTTTAATTTAATTTAATATATGGTAATATCAATATTAATATAATTGTAGTTTGATGAGAATATCAAATAACCCAAATAACCCATTAAAACAAAAGCATACCATCTAAAAGTAAATCATCAAAATTTTCATATATGTAATAATTTTAGTTTAAACATGACTTTTATGGTCATGTTTAACATTTAGCATTTACTAAGACCAATTTTGGTTTATAGAATCTTAATAACCATAATACTTGATTTACTTTAAAATCTTGTTCCTGTGCTTAAAAGACTTGTCAAAAAGCTTTTTAAGCTCATTATAGTTTTGACAAGTTAAGAGATCATTTTTTGCATTGTAGAAAATACAAACTTTAATAACTTTTATAATATATATATATATATATATATATATTATTGGGAAAGGGAAAAAGCCTATCCATATATCATAGAGACATTCATTATTAGCCTGATTTAAAAAGATTTACAAAAATGATTTTTAAATTAACACCTTGCTTGAACACTGTAAATAATATGATTTATTTCATATATATATATAAAATAATGGTATATAAAACTTTGAAACAGTACAAAATATATTATCCTTACTCTCTCTCTATATATATAGCGTGTAGTTGAAACCGTGGTGATATTTTGATGGGATTAAGAAACCTTGTAAAAATGAAAATAATTTTGATTCCATTGTGTCCATGTGTCTTGCCTTTGTGATCAAATCTCTGCCCAAAATTTTAACTTTTAATGTGAGAATAATATGGACAGTATGATATGCCTCTTCCTCTTAATTTAATCCGATAAATTTTTGTCTCATCGATTTCATTAATGAGATACTCTGATCTTAATGTACCAAACACTATTTGAACAGTCAGTAAAATTAATTTATGCCATTCTTCTTTTACGAAAAAAACAGTAATATCTATATAAAATATTTGTAAAAGTTGTAAAAAAAATAGCGTCATCATGAATATTACATTCTAGAATGGTTCATGATAAAGACCAAAAAAACTGAAATGGAATGGTTCATGATAAAGACCAAAAAAAACGAAATGGACAGCATAAGGATCCAATAGCGCTAACGGTAGCAAGGAACAACAAAGAGTCAAAAGACTATGAAACGCAGTAGCACGATAATCCCAGTTATAATGGCAATGCCCAAGAACTATGATAACAGCAGAAACATGCTTTGATAATCCCAGTTATAATGGCAATGCCCAAGAACAGTAGTCTGTACAGATTTTGGTACATTATGGTAATTGTGCTGTGGATGACAACATTCTCATGGAGCACAGCAACGCAGTGGGTGAAGCTCGGGAGATGGAAGCCTCTTGTACAGAACGGTGGAGATTGTTCTAAGCTTGAAACACTTAGGCTACGAAATATTCACGTGAGGTGGGAAGAAGGGTAATATGTTTTTCCCTGTTGCTTGATAGAAGATTCTGATCACTAAACGGTAGTAGTTTTAAAAGGAATCCGTTGCTAGTTATCGACTGATCTTGCAACAGAAGAATTGATGATAATTCTGTGATTGTGAGAAATGGTAGTTAAGATTAAATTTACAGTGAACATTACATTATATAATGTTACATAACGTTCTAAGATCTCCCTCATATTGGTTTTAATTTTAATTTTTTATTATTTATTATTTATAGCTGACATAACGTTACCTAATGTTATAAAGTTACGTAATGTTACAAAATCTGCCCCATACTGGGCTGTAGAGCACCTCTTGGCACAATTAGGAAAAGTGACATCTAATCGGTCCCACGCGGAAATCTTTTTGGTCATTTATGACAAGGCACTAAAAACAGTAATTACCTTGCATTAAATGCGGGTTTGACTGAAAAGCATGCTGCGAGCAGCGAAATCCCACTGGGACACAAACTAACTGCGTCATCATCACTGTCAACTTGGAATGTGAGATCTTCCATCATCTATAAACGAATGTCACATAATAATCATCGCTGTCATTCATTACTCTGTTCGAGGTAAAGTGTGTCTAGTAAATAAGGATTGTTTTTTTTCTATATTGTTGTACTTGGATCCAAAACTTGCAGCTGCCAAAGGCCCATTAAACTCATTGATTCTGCCAGCGACATAAATAAGTTTAGTGGAGAAAAAAAGACACATGAAAACAAATTGAGATAAGGATCGTGTAGTCATGTCGGCTCGGCGGCTCCATCTCTTTGTCTCAAAGTCATAATCTGCCTATGAGAACCAGCTTCCGATTCACAACAACGCACTTTAGGTATTTCTGTGTAGTCGGGATGATCGATGGGAATCAGATCGACGGGAATTAGCTTTTGCCAGGTGAAATTCAATGGATCATAAATCTTTGCGACAAAGTCGGGAATGATAAAATGTCTGCAATCGGAATTGGTATGGCCATGTGCTTCAAGCAAGCAAATAACCTGCTCGCTTGTCCCAGATATCTTTCTATCTCGATAGAAATTAGGGTTTGTCACCATACCCTTCCAGCTTCTGCACGCAGCTTTTATGTCATCGTGTGCCATGGAGGGCACTCTCTTCAAGCACATTCCAACAGACGATGCACATTCCAACGACATCGTCTGGAAGATACTCCATTGACGCACTTCAAAACAATTGCGCACTTAAAACACATACCATATAGAGGTCGAAAGGTGAAGTGAACTGACCTACTGAACATTTAATCATGCAACAATGGCTCACCAACTCTCTTCCCATATGGAAGATCATTGATTCTATCTTACTTATCACCATACATATTTTGTAGCAGGCTAGGCTGGATAGAACTATTAATATGGAACAAAATGCTGTTTTTTTTTAATTATATGATATATGTTTGTTTTTTATTATTATATGATATATGTTTATCATTTGTATATGTGCATATTTTTGGCACTATACATGATAAGTTTTTTCTTTGGCACTATACATGATACTTTTTTTCTTGTTAGAGACATGTTTTCTAATGAATGGATATTGTGTGAGACATGTTTTTTAATAAATGGATATGGTTTATATGACAAAGATTAGATCTAGTTATTTTATAGTTTTTATACAATTTATTTTGTTAAAAAAATAATGAAATTAACAATAATATTATTTAAAGTTTTCACATATATGAGGGTAAATATGGATAGGCATAATTAGCCATTTAGTTTTGTGGAGATGGTTGCCTGTTAAAAATAAAGTAAATATTAAACTAATTACCAAATAAACATTAAATTGGTTAATATAAACATAAAACAAATACTATTAAATAATAAAAAAACCATTATTACTACCTTTTCTTTAACCACCACTTAAGTAAAGCTTATTTAAATCTTAATCAAGATGCATTTAAGCATAACAATATAGGATGACCATCAAATGAATCTTGCTTGTACATTTGTTATCTAAACACCTATAAGTTTTTTTTATAGACATGTTTTGTATAGAAGGGATAGTGTCTACAAGACAAAGACTAGATCTAGCTATCTTATAGCCTCTATACAATCTATTTTGTTAAAAATATAATGAAATGTTTTTTTTCCTATGAAAAAACAAACCAACAATAACATAATTTGAAGTTTTCATATATATATGACTTGTGAACACGGATAGGAAAAACTAGCTACTTCGTTTTGTGGAGATAGTTGGTTTTTTTTCCAAAGAAAAAATCACAGTCCTTGATATTCATTGATGAATCAAAGGGGCTTTTTTACATTGCATTTTTTTCGGAGAGGATCACTACCAAGCTACAACAAGAGGTGAAAACAACAAAAAGGGCATCATCATGCCAGACCAGGGAAGGATACAAGGACCCAAAAGAAACTGGGCACAACAGACACCCAAGAACAAGCAAGAGCCTCAAGATATCGTAGAATAGACACAGAATCCCACAGAGAGCACAGAAGGAGTTCAGAGAGCTGATCCAAAAGTAGCTCTCGAGATAACATCCAAAACTCACAAGATCACAATACACAAAGAAAAGCAAGTGCCCATAAAAAAGGGATACTGAGCTCAAAAGAGATGCAAATCACCATTCATAATAATGGTATCCTTATATATCTCAAAGAAATAACAGTGGCCAAAAGCCAGCGAGAGGGCATCTTTGGATAAGCCATCTGCTCTCTGATTGTGCTCTCTGTAGACATGTCTGGCATCCAGACGGTGAAATATTTCCATCAAAGTTATGATGTTTTCACACCAATGGTCCAGCTCAAGAGAAGATAAGGATGCCTTATTGTTTATCCAGTTGATAACCATTGATGAGTCTCCAAAGATATGCAGGTATGGGAGACCCCAATCAAATGCTGAAACTAATAATGCCCAAAGAGCTAGAAGCTATGCTCTGGTGTTAGTGATGAAGTCAAATCCTAGTTTGAAATGAAAAGAGTGTATCTCGCTAATAGCAATGACAAAACCAGCACCCCCTCGTGTGTTTGAAGCAACCCTATCAAAAAAACCATATGGATATATTAAAACAGGAGCAGGCACAATATTTCTAATTCTCGACTTTTTTTTCAGGGACTCGAAAACAATGCATAAGATAGTCGATCTAGTTGACTGTGATGTAGAGTGATACCCCCCCATCATCAAAAATGTATTTGTTGCAGGTTTTCCATATGCACCAGTATGCTAGGAGAGGTAGATAACTTAGCTTGTAATTTTTAAATGCCAATGCTCCATAATCTCCGGGAGGGAGTAGCCAATAGGTGGAGTGCCACACTTATAAGATGAATAGAGCCTATAAAAAACACTTTTTGTAAAAGAACAGTCCATTAGTAAATGAGAAACATAGTCCTCATTCTTAGCACATAAGAAACACTAGTTGGGAAAAATCCAACCTCTTTTTTTGAGGTTATCCCAAGTTAGAATACGATTTTCGATCACCAACCAGGCGAAACATTTAATCTTTAGAGGTATCCTACAGTGCCAATCCTTGCAGAAAACTTGATTTGTGATGCCACCAGAAAGCTCCTTACAATCAAGTCATATTCCAAGTTCATAGATACATTCCCATCCTTTTTATTGTGTTCCCATAGTAAGGTGTATGATTCCTCTTTTAGTCTGATACCACTATTATTTAGATCGTCGATATATCTATTCCACTCAGACTTTCAGGCACCTCCCAGTTCCAGATCTTCATCTGATAGCCAGTATGACTGAGCATCCTACCAGGATAGCATGCATGCTGAAGAGTGGAAATACCATAATCTAGAAGGTGTTCCTTTAACTCATGTGAAAGGTGAAAACATGTCACTGATCCGATAATGGGGTTTGAACCAATGCCAATGCTTTGGCCATTCCCAACCTTTCATCCCATGCATATTGTTAGCTGGAATATTTCACCTCCTGTGGACAGCAAGGTGTTCCACTGGTATAAATGGTTAAGATCCAGAAAAAATAGATGATAGAGGTTGAAGACTCTCCCTAGATGCTATAGATATCTGGAATACAAGGCTTTGACAGTTCACCAATGTACCTACAAAAAATCTCAACATGAAACGAATCAAAGCAACCAGAATATGATCTACTAATCTATGCTAGTGACTAAGGAATCTAGGAAAATATATATGCGAAATCACAACAACAACATCATATGTGGGACAGAAATCAACTTGCATTAGAAATATGAAGAAGTGTACAACCAAGCCTTAGTGTTAACATGCATTTCCATGAAACTAGCTCTTCATCCCCAAAAGCTTCGACTCTAGCTCTCTATGCTCTCTCCAAAATGATCTTGGGCCAAGAATCAATCCAACAGCATAACAATAGCTTCAATGTTCTCCCCTCAACCATGGCTATGAGCTCATATTTATAGGGCTTTAATGGATAGAGATGGTTGAGAAATTAGTTGATGTGGTGGCCTCTAAGATCCTAGGATGAGGGATCTCAAGCTCAACCACCCACAACAGTAGGGATAAGGCAGTACACGAGGCTTATCATCTAGAAGCCTCGAGAAACTCCTTTTTTCCCTTTTTACCCAGGGTACCACACTTCTCCTTCTATGACAGAGCAGTTTTGGTAATAACTGTCTATGGACCGAGGGCAATGGATGGTGGCAATGCTTGTGGAAAACTGATGAAAGGCAGTGCAAGCAGGGGTACCTCTCATAGATAAAGGGGCATGCGCGGTGCTAGGAATTTGTATGATAGATTGATGAAAAACCATTTAGTTTCCACTCCAGAAGCTGGGATTCAGGGCAAGTAGGTATGTCAAATGTCTTATCACATGATGGTGAAAGGATTTTGGTATAACAGGATGCCCCCCAAAGCATGAGTCTTAGAGTGATACGATAAATGAGAGCTTTGAGAACAAGTCATCGCCAGGAGATGAAAATGTCGGCTTGATCGGAGTATGCAGTCAAGTAGGCATCTGTAGTACATCAGTATGTTGACTCATAGACATAAGTAACCAAACTCATAGCTGTAGACCAATACAAGGTAGATCCATGAGTGGAATAAAAAAACATGGCTACTAGAATACAGTGTAGATCCATGTGATAGAGGACTCAAAGTTGGACATAGCTACCAGACATACAACGTATATCTATGTCATACAGATGCAAATTTGAGCATATCCATGACCATACAAATGTGTATCCATGCTAGATATACAAAACTCCATCACCACCTGGAGAAAAAGAAATGAGCGCTTTTAAACAAATTCCCAGGGTCTTCGTCTCGTCTTCCACAAAGTACGATTCTATCCATGTGATTACAATGATCTGAAGTCGAACATGGTAGAAACCACTTTATTACCGGCCAATGATGTGAACTGTTAACAAGTGCAAGGGAGATCACCATTAATGTCAATGATTCCCAAGGTACCCTAGTACAATCTACTGAGTGCAAATAGATGTCCTGATGTCAAACACCCAATCGATTCTATCGATCAAAGGTCAATGATGTGACAGGACAGATACATAATGCGACAGTGGCTAAGGCATTCTTTTGAAAGACTCAAGGTACTAAACATTATTTCTAAGACTATTTCCTAGATAATGAGCTGATGTCAACGGGATAGTCTCGTCGAAGGAGGGCCATGATGAGTCCCACATCGACGACATGAAACTCGAAACATAGTTCTGAATTGATGTGAATGTAGTAACCATATGACTGACTCAAAGATACTAACACAAATACTGTGTAGACTACAGAGGTAAAAATTCTTCAAATCCCCTTTGAACATTGGGCTACACGAAAAAATGACTTGGCAGCATGACTAGACAGGACAAATACATAATGAGACAGTGGCTAATGCATTCTTTTGAAAGACTCAAAGGATTGACATGACTCATGAAAGTGGATCGTCACGGAGATCAGATGAATACCCAATTGACTGACATGATTGTGCAGACAAGTGCCATGTTCAAAGGTAACGATAAACAACTGCCATTATTTACAAAATGATTCCCTTCCCATTTTCCCCATCATGATTGATGAGTGCTTCTTTTCAGTTTTATGAGTTCAAAGAGGGTAACAAACACTCGATATAGCTTGTCAGAGGACAAGTCCATTCTCATATTTTTTATGAACCTGAGAGAGGAGGGGTTCATTCCCAAACGGGCCTCTCAATGTTTAATTTAACTAGTCTACTGAAAGAAAACTCAGTATCGTTCATGTTTAGAGAGTCTGAACGAATATGGAAGAAAACTCCATGGGGGTCCTTTTTCGTATGATTTAGTCTCTAAGGCCCAAAAAAGTGTAAAATCATACCTTATAGAACTCTTCCAGTCATGATTGGCTGGAGTGATCCTTTTTCGTAAATATTCCTATCCGAACCGAAAAAGGGATAACCTACCGTCGGATGGACGACTCTTCAAATACTTTTACGAGCGTGAAGAAGACAAGATCGCTCGACGATCTTTTCGTATTTAGGGAGCCTAAAAAGAGTTTAAAGAGAACTCCATTAACCTTTTTCATGTTTGAATCCAGAGCACGAAAAAGTAATAAACTAAGCTCAAACCATTTTTCATGTTTTAACCAGAGCTCAAAAACTGAAAAGTAAGCTCCACGCCATCTTACTATTTTTAACGAGCTCGAAGATCAGTTGAAAGAATTCTCAAGGATTGGTTTCATTTTTATGCAAGCTTGAAACCAATAGGTAAACCTATGCTTGAAAAATCCCATTAACATGATATACAGAGGTTGGAATCTTTCCCCCATCATGATTGCTAGCGAAGATTACCCCTAGCATGGTTGCTAGCAGCTCGACATGCCCCCAAGCTTCGTTTCTTCTAATGATTCTTCTTCCATTCCCAACCTAAAAATTTGGTTACTAATGTGAAAATTTTCACTAGGGGGGTAGGAAGAACAAGAATCAAGCAAGTAAAAAGAAGGTTCAAGTTCTAACACTAAAGTGAAGACTCGACTCAAGGGAAGGGGATTCGTTTCATTTTTACGCAAGCTTGAAACAGAAGGTAGCTATGCTTGGAACATGGTTTCATTTTTATGCAAGCTTGAAACCAAAAGGTAAACTATTCTAAAGGAAACCTACTTCATTTTTTAACGAGCTTGAAATAGAAAATGAACTATGCTCAAGAATGATTTCATTTTTATGCAAGATTGAAACCAAAAGGTAAACTATGCTTGAGGAGATCCCTTTCATTTTTTAACGAGCTTGACATAGAATGGGAACTTTGCTCAAAACATGGTTTTATTTTTATGCAAGCTTGAAACCAAAAGCGTAAACTATGCTTAAGGAAATCCATTTCATTTTTTAACGAGCTTGACATAGAATGGGAACTTTGCTCAAGGATGACTAACATGATGGTCAGAACCTAACATGATGGTCAGGTGCTATTTCATTTTTTAACGAGCTTGACATAAAATGGTAACTTTGCTCAAAACATGGTTTCATTTTTATGCAAGCTTGAAACCAAAAGCGTAAACTCTGCTAAAGGACATCCATTTCATTTTTTAACGAGCTTGACATAGAATGGGAACTTTTCTCAAGGGTGATTGACATGATGGTCAGAACGTGACATGATGGTCAGGTGCTATTTCATTTTTTAACGAACTTGACATAGAATGGGAACTTTGCTCAAGGATGATTTCATTTTTACACAAGCTTGAAACCAAAAGATAAACTATGCTCATAAACTTGCTCCTACCAAACATGATATCCAAAGGTTGGTAGGTTTCCCCCATTTCATAAAAAGCTAATGGATTAACTCCAGTATGAATTCCAGAGACTAGAGCCATGCCCCCCATTTTACCTATGATGGGAAGAAGCTAATTATAAGGGGAAAGAACCACAAGAACATGAGGTACATTCAAGGTAGTCTGATTACTAGGAGTCACACGATGGTCAGGTGTAACAAAAGAAAGCTGATCAATGGTCACAATATTCCCATCATGGGAAAAATGCATAACTCTAAAGAGTGTGGACACTACATCTTTCATGGCGTAAACATAATCACATCCAAGGAGCAGATTGAAATCTAAAGGACCTTGGACCACCATAACATCAATATAGACAATTTTCCATCCTAATGTAATAGGCAAATGAGGAAGGATCCCTAAAGGTGTAGTAGGCCTACGATTAAAATCCAATATGTAATCGATGGCTGGAACAAGCTGAGGAGAACCTAAAGCTTTCCAAGCAATTAAGGATAGAGTACTAACAGAAGCCCCTTCATCAACAATAGTGCGAAGTATCCATCTAGCAGTAACAATCACAACTATCTGGAAAGGAACACTCAAATGAAGACGAGACTCTGTTAGGTTA
Source organism: Pseudotsuga menziesii (assembly GCA_001517045.1). Classification (NCBI taxonomy): domain Eukaryota; kingdom Viridiplantae; phylum Streptophyta; class Pinopsida; order Pinales; family Pinaceae; genus Pseudotsuga; species Pseudotsuga menziesii. The sequence continues at coordinate 94,750 of LPNX010443493.1, forward strand.
CTCCATTCAAAGGAAATAACCTCAGTACTTGGAGAGGGTTCTGTTGAAATAGACAAAATTTCCTCTTGTCGAGAACAATCAGAACGAAGCATAAAAACTTCGACAGGTTTTGGTTCATTCTCTACTGGAAGAGAAGAACAAGACGAAGATTTGGTCAAAGAGACTACTTCAGTCTTAACACTCTCTGATGAAAGAGCGGGATCGGGTGGAAATGACACCGACTCGACCACTTTAACTTCACTCTCCAAAGGAAGAGTGGGATCAACCACAGATAAATCCGAATCGACCACTTGGTCAATCAGCGAGGAATCGAGGGATAACTTACTATCACTTGTTGGAATCACCTGTTGATGATCAGTAATATTTTCCAACCAATGTGAAGCTTCATCCATACTTGGACAAAGAAAAGTATGATGCATAGCCTTGCATATCAAACAAGGATACAAGACTTTACCCTTATGACCTTTTACCAATGGGTCACTGGTTGAGGGAGTATCGTCAACATGATGATTAGAGGTTGATGACATAGACGGTTTGAATCTTTTAGACCATTCTTCTTGTACACGGGAGAGACCGGGACACTCCTTAAGAAAATGGTCCCCCTTGCAAAGCTTACAAGGGAGCTTGGGTTTTTCGAGTGTTCTCTTAGAAGGAGCACCATCAAGAGCAAATGGTTGTTGTTTCTTCTCTTTCTTATCCTTCTTCTTACTCTTCCATTTCTTCTTCTTCTTACCCACATGACTACTAACCACAGAGCTTTGGTCAAGTGAAGAAGAAGAAAGGGGTGAAGCCACAACCGATGAAGAAGGAGCAGGATTAGGTTGAGGTCAATCCTCTCCTGGAGGAGAGGTGACATTTGAAACATTAGGTATAACAGGAATTAACAGATTAAAAATCCAGACCAATAATCCTATAGTTAATCCAGGAAGATTTAGAGTGGCAATAAAGGGAGGACCAATACTTTCACTTGGAGGGAATACAAAAGGTACACCTTGGAAATGGACCTCTTTTGTGGTAGTCCCAGATGAGGATTCCATCTCTAAACTCTCTAATAACACCCTAACTACCACACACAAGCAAGTACTACTCAAACTAAAAGCAACAAGCAAACATGTGAAAGGAGTGGATAAGAGTCAGGAACCTCATAGGACAAGCCAAAAGGATAACTTAGATGGTTTGAGGATTCCTAAAAGGGTCTCCCGATATACGCAAGGTACGAGGGAGCTCAAATCGGTAGTAGTGTTGTCTAATGCATAACCATTCACAAGGGGCCTTTCGATATACAATCGAGTACGTTAAGTACCTTTCTATATACCTCAAGGGTACGTGAAAGGCCGTTCGATATACCGACGGTACGTGGAAGAACCACGTGAGTCTCGAGATGTAATGCTGACAAATAATGATAGCTCCTACGTTTAACAAAGCCCGAACACGTCTCTAACTTATCACTCAAATTGCTAAAAGTTTTAACCTAGTACTACCGTTAATTTTATCTTGTGCGTTTAGGTGGAACCATGGAGTGAAAACTTGAAATTAAAGAAGATGCACACTGATCTATATGATAATGCAAGTTTTCCTCTTCATTAAAAATTGTTTCACATTGCATTCTTGCTTTTCATTGAACTTAAGAAAACTTTAATAAATTTTAACTCTCAATTAACTTTTAATGACTTAGAAAGTAGGGACTACCCCCTTTGAACTTTTAGGAGTTGGGTCTAAATGGAGGTAGGAATAGAGGTGACATTGGGTTTTAAACTAGTTTCCCTCAAGAACACACCAAGCGTTTGGGAGAATTTTCTGTGGTTGAGTGTGTTTTAGGAGGAAACACAAGGATTTTATTCTCGATTTGAATTCGATTTGAATTCATTTTGGTGCTTCCAGCCTTGGCGTGTTTCTAGTTTCTGGAAATGCACATGTGCTGATATAAGCATCTGTGGGAAATGTTTCCAGTGGCCCATTATCAATGGTTTTTGAAATCACGTTCAATCTAAATGGAAAATGTGATAACTTTGTTTGATATTTCTTCCCAAGAGATGTAGTTCCAGCAATAATCTCGCCATTTATGAGTTTGTTGAAATTCTCTGAGAAGAAAATAATTATAGCTATTTTAAATCTAACATGTAAATCTAACTGATAATTATAGTTCTAAGATATCAACATTTTCCATTTGAAAGAGACAGTTTGGAGGGCCTTGGTTGTTGTCATAATGAAAAAATGCTATTGAATCCTCTTTACACCTTTTCGTAAATTTCCCTTTTGCTAAAAGTGTGTGGCAATAGTGTGTTCAAATGTCGCGAAAAAATATTCAGTGGTAAGGGGATTCCTTGTAATAGATATTCCAGGGATGGTTGCAAACCAATATTAAAGATCTATGAATAATCATTTGCTGGGGGTATATGGCTCACTCAAAACCTTATTATTTTTTAGGGTAAATATAGCATTCCAAAGATGATTGCAAGCAAAGGTCTCATAATCCTATTCAGCTATGCTAAAGGTTAATGAGGTGTTGAATTCAAGAATGATTTGAAAAGAAATCATAAAAAAAATATATTCCTTGGGGATATTTCGATAGTGTTGCATAAGGCTCTCCAAACAAATGTTCAGGGGGATGCATCTTATATCTTTCAGATTTATACTGTTATAAAGTCAAAGTAGAGTTGAGCCATGGTACCAACAACTATGTTGAACACCTAGCCTTAAAAATTCTCCTTGTATTCACATTAGAGAAGGATTGTAGAGATAAACATGTTTTGGGGGAATTCGAAGCTTATTATAAACTATGTATCTGGGATCCAACAATGTCAAAATGCTCATTTATCTCCTCTTTTTGTTGAGATTGGTCTACCAAAAGCATAATTTACATCTTTCTCTTGCACTCACATCTATAGGGAAAGAAACTAGTTGGATGATGTGATGTCTAAAAAAGGTATTCAATTGAAATATGGCCAATGGAATATAGTAGAAGAACAGAATGATGAACAATACTCATACTACCATCGACCATTCATAGAAGGGAAATCAACATAGGAAGAGCGATAACAAGGATGAATAAAAACGACTCTTTTTTAAACCAGATGCATAGCTTATAACATGAAATAGAATGAGGCACACCGACTATTTCTACTTTCTTAGAAGTATCAGTAGGACAATTTATCTTAGAAACAACTAAAATATCTATATTTTTAGAAGAATATGGGAACATGATATCAAGACATTGCCAATTTTTAGGCTCATCAGATCTAAGAGACAACTCTCTGAATACTAATTTGTGCGAGAGCATATATATGAATGTAATCTTTTTTATAATTAATATTAATACAGATTTTTTCCTTTGGAAAAAAAAAAGACTCGGGAGTTTCTAAAATTGTATTGCTTCAATTGGTTGAAAGATTTGAAAGAGTTTAGAATGTATAGAATATGGGTATGTCAAGGCAAGACTAATTTGACAAAGAAAAAATAGCATTGATTTCATCTTAACTACAAAACTGGATTTCATATGTGGTCTTCTATGGAATATAGGTCATACTTTAATGTCATACTAACTTATGGTAGAGATTCTCTATAGAAATATGATGCATTGGAATGTGATTTTGAATAGATGTTCTTTGTTTCAAATAAAAAGGAAAAACATTAAATATTAATGGGAACAATTTACATCTTGGACAACCCCAACAATACCTTGTGGCATCCCCAACCCTCCGACCAGCGAAGAGGATGCTACCATGGCGTTAACCATCCGGGCAACCCGCCCCATGAACACGTGAAACCATAAAATTGCTAAAATGCTGAAATAAAATGCTTTGAACTAGACATGCATACATGATCATTTATCATACACAGCAGAAGCCAACATACATTCAAACAAGCATTCAACATGTTCATCACATTCATGAAAAGAAAACATGATTGCAGAAGTAAAATAGACAAGATTACTTATCTTATGAAGAACTCGTTCCGCAACCAGCTACGTCGCTACAACGTTCCACCCAACCATAGGCCAACATGCTCCTTAATCTCTCAACAATGCTGCCACCCCCGAGCTGGGCATGATTCTCCAAGGAATAAGGAACATTCAGGATTACACATAGCCAAGGATACACCAAACACAGCCAAGACAAAACAGTTGGGTTTATCAGGCCATCCACAAGACAGCCAATCCAACATGGTCAGGTTTATCAGGCCATCCAGGAGTTGGGAAAGGCTAAATGCTAAGCTGGTGAGACCATTACGGAGCTAGGAACACCTACACCAGAACTAGCCTGACTTCTGAGACACCCACACACACCCAACACAAGGAATCAGTCCCTTCTCTGCTACACAGTCCCTCAGGCCCTGCCTTCGCTTCCATTGCTATTCAGGGGTTGTGGAGAAGAAAGCTAGCCCTCTAGCTCTATCTGTGTGGTTTCCAACACACCAGGTTTATCAAGCAACCTAAGCCCCCATCCCTGCTCCCAACACAGTCTGAAGACCAACCATTGAGCGCATGCAATCAATCAGCTGTTACAGCTTAAATAGGGAAAATGACTCCCAAGCGAATTATACAGTCCCAAACATATCAGTGAACATAGCTCACAACATGGGGAAAACAACGGCCCGTCCTGGGTAACAAAGCCACCAAGGAGACTTACCCAAACCACACTAGGGAAGAAATACAGTCTCCCAACCTGTGCGTGAGAGAAACTCACACCAAACCCCAAAATTTAGAGGGAAAAACATATGCATGAGCCACAAATCCGTAGGGAAAAATTACACATAGTCCCTGAGCGTAATATGGCTCTCCACAGGAAAATCATGGCTGGTAGTGACCGAATGGCTCCGATCTTGCTGCATGAGTAACAACAACGCAGAACACAGTGCGTGAGAGAAATCCACACCAAATCCCAAATATGGGTTGAAACACACTCGATTCCTCCGTGAGGAAAAAGATGAATGATAGTGGAGACGGATCCTCTCTCCTGGTTGCGCGAGACCAAAACAGGAAAGAAGCCTGTGCGTGGGAACAATCAGACTCCTGTGAGGCATAAACAAACAATGGAGGTAATGAGCAGTAGTCAGAAGTGCGTGAATGTTTTTGCACCGTCTTGGAGAGAGTGGAATGCCTAGAGATTTCGCTTCCTTTTTCCCAACGTGAGGTTCATTGCTGGTGGAGTGTGTGGGTCGGAAAGGACTGAAAATCCTGCCACCTCCACTCCAAAAACATTAACCACCTCAACTACTCAGCAAAATATTTAAAGGTGGTATTTGGATAAGATAAGGAAGGATGACACATGGATTTTCCCTCATTGCCCATGGTTTGACATTCCCCCACCCTTATCCTTGTGAAAATCATGCCCCTTCTCAATTTAGTTGCTGCGAACATAGTTGGTTGGGTTATTTAATTAAAGATGCATATTTACATGATGACAAAACTTGATATGTATGCCGCATGCCCCGGTATACCATCGGTGACGATTTCAACCTGAAACATAGCATAACCAATCAATGGTGGGGCCTTGGACTTTAGCTCCGCACCATGATCATTTACAATATATACATCATATACATCTAATGCAATGGGGTCAAAATCAGGGTGTTACATACCTTTAGGCTAGAGGAAGAGAATATACCAAGATTCATCCAATTATCCTACCAAAAGTTGAATGTTTGATCTTTTAACATGAAGAAACTTTAGAAAGATTAAAAAATTCTAATAAGGTTAGGTTCTTAGAGAGCATCGCTCCATCTAGGGAGTGGTTTATGATATCTTCCTCAATTGTAAGACCCTTTAATCAGATTTTGCATTGTGCAAGAGTACTCCATGCATTTTTACTAGGTTTGATATTAAAGTTACCTAGTTCAAGTTTCCCTGAGCTATCCTATGAATATTCCCCTTAATTGAGTGGAGTTGTTTTCCTTGTCATTCCATGAGCCAATCCAACTATATTTCTTTTTCATGCTTCTCCATATTTTAAGAACCATACCCTTCATTTGCTTGTGAAGTTGGAGGAGGGGCGAGGGGTTCTCATTTAAGGGGATTAGTATATCACAGGGGGTTCACTCAATGAACTTGTTCCATACCACTATTATTCATAGTATATTAAAGAATATCCATAATTTCACTAAATATTGGAAAAAGCCTCCTAAAATTGTACTATTGAACCCCCCTCCCAATATACGTTCTCAATTAAGAAAACCCCTAGATTTATTAAATATTGTAGGTATCCAATTTCATCAAGCCATTTTTAAGACCCCCTTTATATCATATTATCAATTTGTACCAAACAATATCCCTAATGCATCGTATTATAATCAAACAAGATGCAAAATAATAGCATAATGCTAATAATGATCCCATTTTGATTGTACGGGTGATTGATCAATTTGTAGTGTTCGATAGTGGAAGACCCAACAAAATAGTAATGGGGAAGGTAAAATGCGTAGAACGAAACCAATTCAAGAGATCATTGTAACAAATAATGTAAAAGATCAATAGTCCAATAATCAGTGCAATGCTTAGAAAAGAAGAGAATTTGGAGATGCTTCACACCATAGATTTCCGATCTACCAATTTTATATCATGTAAATACAAATATAGACACATATAAGTCATGTTTTCTACAATACTAATAAATTAAACTCTATAAAAAATTAAAATTGAAATCCTTTCATGGATGGACTTCCGTACATTTCAATGTAATTTATTTATTGAGACAAGATGTGAACAAACGCTTGATTTTCGCTAAGAACAAACTACAACAAAGAAATAGTATTGATTCATGGAAAAAATGCATTAATTGTTTTTAAACATGTTTAAAAAACTTGAAACAATCTGTTGACAAAAATTTAAGTCCTGATGAAGTATTTCTTATCCATTGTGCTAACTTTCCTCGACCTTAATTGACCATATTGTATACAATCACTTTCTAAATTTAACTTTACTTAACATCACATAAAACTCTATTCAACATAAATATTAAGTATTTTTAAAACAATATCATAAAACAAATATAAAAAACATTATATTTCACACACACACACACATACTAATCTAATATAATAATAAAAATAGTAATTGCGTGCATGTTTTTAGCCCCACCTCTTTTAATAATTCAGTTCCTAATACTAACCTGTCCACTGGATAACTCCAAGAGATGGGAGTATTGCATTTCCTTCCATACAGAATTTTGAAAGGACTATACCTAGCTGAAGCTTGATAATGATTATTGTAAGCAAATTCTACCAGGTGTAAATAATCTTCCCATTTACCTGGCTGCTCCTTTACATACATTCTGAGTAGATCCCCCAATACTTGATTTACTCTTTTAGTCTATCCATCAGTTTGAGGATGGAAAGTGGTACTAAAGTTTAATGTAGTATTTAACCCTTTAAATAAAGATTTTCAAAAATTACCTGTAAACTTAGGGTCTCGGTCTGAAATTATCACCTTCGGTATTCCATGCAACCAAAAAATTTGTTTTAAGAAAATATCAGCAATATTTGCAACTTTATAAGTAGTTTTTACAAGTTTAAAATGGGTTTCTTTACTCAATTTATCAACAACTACCATTATTGAATCATTTAAGTTCTGATTTCTAGGTAGTCCTGCGATAAAATCAAGGATAATTATCTCCCATTTTCAACTAGGAATAGGAAATGGTTGAAGTATCCAAGCTAGATGCTAATGTTCAGTTTTTACTTGCTGACATTCGAAGCACCTAGCAATGTATTCTACCAATTCATTTTTCATGTTTGGCCAAAAATAATCCTTCCTTAGCATGGTTATGGTTTTCTGATAACCCGGATGCCCTTAATAAGGAGTTTTATGAACTTCATTTAAAATTAACAGCTTAATCTTAGGTACATTAGATACATATAATCTATCTTTATACAATAATAATCATTTTTCATTCAAACTGTACCCTATACTTAGACTTTCTATTAAATTTTCTTTTACCTTTGCTTGTAATTTTCAATAATTTTCATCTTGTTCCAATCCAACTTCTAGCTGTTCTTCCAAGTCTGTCTTATAAGTGCTGATGGCTGCTATAAAATTCATCTTTTCATTTCTACTTAATGCATCAGCAACCTTATTCTCCTTTCCTTTAATATGTTGAATTTCAAAATCGTATTCACTCAGAAAAGCTAGCCACCTAGTTAGCCTAGCATTCAAGTTAGGTTGATCCAACATATATTTCAATCATTTATTATCTGTCATTAGTATAAACTTCCTTCCTATTAAATGATGATGCCACATTTTTAAGGCATGTATGACAACAACTAATTCTAAGTCATAGGTCGCATAATTTTTCTCATGAACCTTAAGTTTCCTAGACTCATAGGCAATGACCTGTCCTTCCTGAGTTAATAATCCACCTAAACCATCATTGCATGCGTCAGTACATACTATAAAATATTTATTAGGGTCAGCAATTCTTAGAATTGGTGCAGTGGTTAATAACGTTTTTAACTTTTTAAAACTGTCTTCACACTTCTGATTCCAATAGAATTTCTTCCCCTTTTTCTGTGAAGAGGTTATAGGATTTGCAATTCTTGAAAACCCTTTGATGAATCTCCAGTAATAACTAGTAATCCCCCTGAATGATCGGACGTCAGTTACGTCTTTTGGGACTGGCCAATCTTCGATTGCCTTTATCTTTTCAGGGTCAATAGAAATTTTGTCTTTAGTCACCACATGACACAAATACTGGATTTTATCTTTAAAGAAGTCACATTTACTGAATTTTGCAAAAAGTTGATGTTCTTGTAACTCTTGTAAGACAAATTTTAAGTGTTCTTTATGCTCCTCTTCAGACTTTGAGTAAATTAAGATGTCGTCAATACATACAACCACAACTTTATCTAGATATTTGTGCATTACATTATTCATCAGACACATAAAAATAGTTGGGGCATTAGTAAGCCCAAATGGCATAATGACAAACTCGTAATGTCCATATCATGTCCTAAAAGTTGTTTTAAAGATGGCTTCATCCTTGATTCGGACCTGGTGGTATCCAAATCATAAATCAATCTTTGAGAACACTGTTGCTCCACGTAGATGATCAAACATATCATCTATGTGGGGTAATGGGTATCTATTCTTGATAGTCATTTTATTTAATTGACGGTAATCTATACATAGTCGTAAAGTTCCATCCTTCTTCTTAACAAAGATGACAGGTGCCCCCTAGGGAGACACACTAGGTCTAATGTAATTCTTATCAATGAGTTCTTTTAACTGCAACTTAAGTTCATTTAATTCCATTATATTCATCTGATAAAGGAATTTTGATTTGGGCACTATACGAGGTACCAGCTCAATAGTAAAATCGAATTCCTGTTTCGGAGGCAGTCCCGAAATTTCTTCCAGAAATACATTTGAATATTTCCTTAGAATCGAAATATCTTCCAGTTTTAATTTATCTCTGTTGTTAGTATTTTCTTCATTAATTACTATTACATCAAAACCTTTACAACCTTTCCTAACAGCTCTCTTAAGCTGCAAAGTAGAAATATGCCTTACGGTTGTTTTCCTAGGAATTCCCTTTACATTTATTAACTTTCCATTGCTATTTATTCAAGTGAAGGTTTTATCAAAGCAATTCAGAACCACCCTATGTTGTTCTAACCAATCCATACCAATTAACATATCATATGAACCTAAAGGTAACACATTGAGCTTAACAGAGGTTTCAAACTAATCCATAGTTAATGCACAATTCTTAACAAAGTTAATTACTTTTCTCTTTGCACCAGTAGCTAGCTGAACTAACCAAGATCTTGAAAACTTTTCAACTAAAAGCTTGCACTTTTCTACTAAAATAGGCTGAGAAATATAGCTTAAACTAGCCCCTGGATCAATTAAAATATATATAGGTATTTGATTTATCTTACCTTCTACTTCCACCATGGAAGTTTGATAATCTTCTTGCTAGTTCTCTAATGCTGCATTGATCCTGGCATTTGTCCTTGCTAGATAACCAACAACCATCTCCTCCTATATTGTGTGTATGTTGCTAACAATCTTCTTCTGATTGGGGCAAACTAGTGCATAATGTATACCATTACATTCCCAACACTTTATAGGTTCCTTTCGTTCAAAATTCTTTGTATAGTTACTATGGTTGTTAGCAGATTCTTTTTTCCTTTGATTATTTGGATTGGTCTGTGAATTACTTTTGTTGCCTTGGAAATTTTCACTAGGAAAATTTCTAGTGTAATTATTCTTAAAATTTCAATTAGGCACAAAATCTTTCTTTTTCTGTTCAAAGTTATTATTCCTTTTGGCCTTCCAGTTGGTCATACTTTCCTTTTTAGGATTATGTTCAGAACTGAAATTCGCTTTTCTCATTGCTTATTCTAAAGTTTTCGGATTGTCATACTCAATTCTATCCTTTATATGATAAGGTAAATAGCTGAGAAACCATTGTACCTTAGGTTTCTTGTCCACAATATATGGCACATACCTGAGCAGACTTAGAAATTTAGTATTTAGTTCTTTCATAATCATTGTTCCCAGTTTTAGCTCACAAAATTCCTTAGCCTTTTCCTCATAATACTATTCAAATAAAAATTTATTTTTAAAATATTTCTTAAATGTACTCCAATTTATATTTTTCTCCCTTATACCTTTTACTCTTTTTAAGTCCTCCCACCATATATATGCTTTTCCTGTAAGATTATAAATAGCCATCCTGGCCTTCAGTTTATTAGAGTACTTATAAATTTGGAAGTATTTCTTCATCCCGGACAGCCAGGATTCTGCTTCTTCCTCTTTCTCAGTTTCTCCATTAAAAGTTGGTGGCTTAATTTTCTTGAATTCCCCAGAGATTTCTTCGTAAGGTTTAAAATTTCTCTTCCTAGTATGGTGATTATCTTCACTACTATCACTAGTATAATGGAACTTTTGTTTAGGTGAATCACCATATACTTCAGAAGATGAGCTACTTTCATTTTTAACTTGTTTAGTCCTTTTATCTTTGTGTTGATAACCCATATCTTCAGACTCAGTTCTTTTATCTTTTCCCTGAGTATGAAATCTTTCCATTAAAATATGATTTAGCTCCTCCTGAGCTCTTAGAATCCTCTCATTTTCTTTCTTAACCGATTCCATCTCTGTTTTTAATTCCTTAACTGTTTGTAATAGTTCGGAAGAATTATTAGTTATCTCTTCTTGTATAGGTTCTTTTTGTAAATTATTTCGTTCAGTGTAAGGAGACTCCTCATTTGCATATTCTTCCAATCTATTCATACTTGTGATTAACTCAGAAAACAAAAATTCTCTCGGAATATCATTCAAAGCAAAATAATATCAGTATGTTTGTTTAAATTTACTATTCCATGTATACAAGTTGAGCCACATTTAGGCCTAGTGTCTGGACCTTCTGCTCTGATACCATATGTAATAACTCAAAAAATTCGTAAAAATTTAAATTTTTTTATGTGACATAAAATTTCTAATGTCACCGCTAAATTACCACTAATGATTAGTAGATAATAAAATAGTGTGTAAGAGAAACAAAGAGTTGCTTCTTTATAATGTTTTGTATAATCTATAGGCGTATCCTTAAAAGCTGTGTTAGTGCTATTTTCGACTTAGCAGTTGTAATTCTTCTAGAAATAGAAAATAAACTTGTATTTTACTGATGCTAGGTATACTGTTGATTTCTTTTGTCAAGTAGGGGAAGTTTCTTAGAGATGATTGGGGCTTACATAGCTTAAAGCTAACACAGTGGGACTGATGGTTCTTTATAGGTTTTAACAGGTAAGCGTATGTTCCAGTAAAAATAATATGTATATACTCAGATCAAGAAGATACTTTTCTAGCATAAATATGATGCTAGTCTTAGAATGTTTAAATGCAGCTTGTCTCCATCAGAGGTAACGTTGATCTTTTTCAGTCATCACAACTCCATAAATATTTTACAACAAATACTGCATATGCATCGGTTGAAAAAGCATGATCAAATACTATCAAAATACCATCAAATAATTTGGATGATTAAGAATAAAATTCTAATGAACACTGGTATTCCTACTTACATTAATTATAATCTAGAGTTTAAATAGAAAGAATAAAGTTCACATATTGATGCTTAGATCATTCAACAACGTTCGGTGTCTATGACATTACCTTTGTTCTAGGGTTTTATAAACATTATTTTCTCAATAAATAACCCAAAACCAATTTTACTTCTATCTATTTACTCAAAGTTTTGGATGCTAGATTTACATTGAGATTCTTATATGGGTCTATGAACTGCTTTTACTAGCATCCCCAATTACACATAGCATTAAAAGAAGTGGGTCAAGATTCTAATCCTAGATGGAAGAGTTCCTTTTTAAACTCTTGTAATTTTTACTTTGATTCCTTCTATTGTATCTTACACCTCAAATTCTGATGTACCTTTTAGCTATAAACTTATACATTTACACAAATTTGTTTAGTAAAAACTTGAGAAAAGAATGTTGGTTTACAAAAATATAGGAAATCTTGTTATAGCTTAGGTTCTGATTAACATATTACCTTCCAACTATTAACAAATAAAAAGGTTACCTCAAGAAGTCATTAGATCTCCTTCTTAAAATAGTTTATGGTTAAAACTTGTCCTTTTTCCTATGTTTGATAAACAAGGTTAGCAAAAGACACTACCCTATCATGACTTACAATAAAACCCTAAAAGAACAAACTTATCGTATTACTAAGGTTGATAGATTGGCATCGAAATGATCAAAGGACAAAACATTATTAGAAATCAAAATATGATATGATTTTAATAATTAACGTTTGATTGGTAATCATCTTAATGCAGATTATAAACTGCATATAGGACTATAGAGAAATTACCCACGTCGAAGAAAAATCTAGAAGGACGCGTGGACGATAAAACCAATCGTTAAGTTGACTTTGGTTTTTTCCCTAATATTCATTTGCAAGAGAGCGAGGGTTTCTTGTCTGGTGCGACAGAGCTGTGAGCTCGTGGCCTCCGTTACTCCTTGTTGACTTCTAGGTTCCCCATATCCTCTGTGAGTTGGGCCTCGTAAGAAGTAAAGACTAGTTTTTAAGTCATTAGAGGAATTTTGGGGTCTAAAATGGGCCTCCTAAGGAAAATAATAAAATAATAGTTAAAATAATAAAATAATAGTTAAAATAATAAAATAATNAGTATGAAGTGTGGGTACTCGTTGGATGTGGAATCAAATTATGCATCCAACAAGCTCTCCTGATCAAAATTTGAGTAAAAACACAATGAGATATGTCGAAAATACGAACAAAAAAAGTAGTTTTTTTTAATGACAAATATGTCAATTCAACCATTATGGTTGACTTATTTTATTGAAATTCTATTGGTTCTTGAATTCCAACTCACAAAAACTTATTTTGGCACGTTTTCTTATAAGGCCCATTTTAGACCCCAAATTTCCTCTAATGGTTTTACGACTGAAAGATAGTGGACAGAGTTTGTATAAGAGTGGTATTCATTCTGGTTGGAGTGTTATTTGATTTCCTTTGGATTTGTGATTCAAGGTTTTCAATTGTAACCAGCGCATTAGACTTGTCTGGGCATTATTCTTCCATAGGTCATTGAGCTGTTCCAGCTGCTTGCGACCACGATTTCTCCAAACGATATACCAGGTAACTGCCAATAAAGATTTTTACTTTGCAGTAATATTAAGTCATAAATTACATTTTTAAATCTTTACTAATTACTAGTTTCTCTGCATAGGTTCCTCTCTTGGAAATTGGGGTTTAGCTGAAACCACACCTCTCCTTTCACGGCCACGCAACCTTGGTAAGCCCGAGTTGAACTGAGGGTATTCTCCTGCATTGGTATTATGGTGGTTGAAAAGATGAGAATACTTGCTGCAAAATATGGACTTGGCCTAGGTTTTACTTGTTAGGTTGTTCTACATGTTGTTTTGTATTTGTAATGAAAACCCTAAAGGGTATTATGTGCAAGTACTTGAAGGCTATTGCAGTCATGACTTGGGATTTACTTGATAGAGCATTTATAGCTTGGAATATGTAAAAACTTTTTTCTTAACTTATAGAACTCAGCTCTAAGCCATGAAAATCTTTTTCAATCTCTACCTGGTTAATTAAGTTTTTAAGTGGGTTTTAATGGTGAAGAACAGACTGTTTACTCAGTCGAGACTTGTAACTAGACGAAGGGTTATTAATAGTTAAAAATTTTGGGTTTACTGTTTTCTATTTAAAAAAATAATAATTTATAGAGTTTGTTTTTGTGCAGGCTTTAAGTCTCGACCGATATTTATAAATGGCCTATGAGCCATTATGCTACTTTCATGATTTTGTCTCTGATTTAAATCATTAACAATGTTATTTAATTTTTATGTCATCCTGTGATTAAAATGATTTACAGTAAAATATTTTATTGGAATTTTTTACTGTGTTAATGAGTAAAATTAGTACTCTGTTTTTGCTCAGAAGGGTTAATATTTTAAATACCCTATAGTTCTCTTAGTAAATTAGAAATTATAGGAATAATTTTGGTTTCTATTTTTCTATTTTTACTTTTTATAAATAATTAATTACAGCTGTTAAATTTTATAAAAGGAATTAAGAGTATTAAGGTCTATTTATATGGATAAATCTATCTTTCGGTAACCTTATGTAAATCTTTAAAGTTTACACTAAGAACATCTGTGTTTTTAGTGCAGAATACAAACATGAATTTAGAATAAGTTATTATAAGAACTTATGGAATTCAAACCCTAAGTACTATTTTGTTTATTGTTCCTATGCTTATTTATTTAACTTTATCTATTATGTTTGTGTTAATTAATAGTACTGATATTAGTTCTGTGATTAGTATGACTATTAATAATTAATATATATTATGTTCTTTTCCTGTATTAGATAATAGAGATACTTCCAATAGATAGATCACATATTGCTAATTTCTATAATGAATCATATACAAACTAAAAAAGTAATCATTTGTATTTTTCTTTCCAAGTTGATAAATAAATCATCACATCTACTTAATCAACCACATGTACTAGAGTATTATCTATAGAAGGCATGTATCTATACAAGGGGTGGAAAAATACAGTATGGTAATCTATTTCTATTTACTTTTCACTTAGCAATAATACTACTATTTTAAACATAGTCTACAAATCACTAAGTTTATTAATACACAAAACTCTTTTCTACATAAACCCTAACAAAATAATAACATGCATATCTTTGAAAAACTAGTAAACATTTACTGAAATAGTAAATAAATTATAATTAACCTCAACAAATAAAAACATCTCAAATGATGAGGTGACAACAGCTTAAGGAGGTTGTTCCTCCCAACCAACTCCTGGAGAAAGCTTAGTCTGCACTTCCTCAGGATCCCTCGAGCCTGTTTCCTGGTCCTCCTAGTAGAGTACTGGGTGAAGGATGTATCCTTAAGACCTTCTGTAACCTGACTGGTCAAATTACAACAGTAATTCCAACCTACTTACAGTAGTAAGAACTTCACCCTAAATAGCTGCACAAGTTCAGTTCTCAGCAGTTAACCCCTCAAACTCACTTCAATAAGTCCCCTCCATCGAATTTCTCATGTGCACTTCATTCACACTGAATGATCACCATTCCAAAAAAATGAGCTTCCTCAGCTGTCTTCAATGGGAAGTTTTATAGTAATGCCTAGGTTTTCTGGGTCAGTTTTTACTTAATGAGCCACCTGCTCCAATTTCACTTTCTTGGGGAATCATGACCACAAATATAGGGAAGTTTCCATCTGCAATAGTTAGAAGTAGTTTGAGAATGTTGCTACTTGTCAGTATAGTCTCCACCCAGTCTCTTCCACCAAGTGACCAGTTAACACTCTTTTAACAGTTTCCCTAAGATGTTGTCTCGTCATTTATTTATTTATTAATAAAATATTCTAAGATACACTAATTATCCTTGACCTCACTTGGTCATCAATTACAAACTTAGAATAAAATATAACATAATGTTCCTCAATAACACTAAATTGTTTTGCAAATTGGGGCATGTGACATAATTTGTACATATGCATGTATAACTCATAGTTTATGAATGGATAACAAACAATTCATGAAATATAACTAGAATAATATCAGATTATATATGTGTGTGTGTGTGTGTAATATGATACTTGATAAATGGATAACAAAAAGAATGTCGGTGATAACATGTAGCTATGCATGGATAGCTCAAAGTTGAAACCGTTCAACTAGAAATATATTAAGAATAAAAATAATCCAAAACATCTTCCAATCCATTTGATCCCTATCTAGGTTTTCCAACCAGAAACTATGTGGATATGCTAATATATATAACATAGAAAATTACAAATTATTGTATCACACTCTCATCAATAATTAATTTCATTTTACTTCATTTCAATTTTAAATTTTAATTCATGATAAAAAAACTAAAGCGGTTCTTAAGATAGTATTCGAAGTTCCAAAATTATCATGATATAAAAGCAATAGACAATTTTATAAAAGGCAAGTCATTAATTTCATCACTACAATTATGCAATTGTAAAAAATAAAAAAGAAACAATTTTGCATTCTATAAAATAAAGTGATCATGATCATAAAGATAAGTCATTAAATATTATTTTGCCTTCAAAATTAAAAAAATGCAAATCCTTAATTACACCACTTTAAATGAAATTAAAATTATCATAAAAATAGTCCATTAAATATTATTATGCACTTATGGAGAGATAAAGAGCACTATATGCTATGGTATTATTATCATACCATTACGCTACTAAATAAAAAAGCAACGATTTTGCATTCTATCAAATAAAAAATGACCAAGATGATCATAAGGATAAGTCATTCCTTCAAAATTTTAAAAATCCAAATTCTTAATTACATCACTATAAAATGCAATTCACGTTACTCAATTTATGCTAGCCCACATAAAAAAACATTATGTTAACCGAAATAAAAATAAAAATAAAAACCAAATGATAAAGATAAATGAAAAGTAATTAAAAGATCCATGCTAATCCTAGATTTACTAAACACTAAAGGGATCAAAATGTTTGAGGTGTAATTTTTTATGAACATTTAAAAATTTAAGATAAAAGTAACTTACACCCAAAGAAATTGGATCCCTCTCGGTGCTTTCTAGATCCAGATTTAAGATGGATCTATGCTCGTAATAAAAATATCCCATTAATTATTATTCTGCCCTTATGTAGAGATAAAGATCACTATATGTTATGGTATTATTATCATACCATTAGGCCACTAAATACTATTCAGCCCTTTAAGAAAGATAAAGGGAATATTATTCAACAATTACTACTTTGCCTTTTTGGAGAGATAAAAAGTAGATTATTCAACAATTCTAGTAGGACACATGTCCACCCAACATAAAATCTCATAAATAATTCCTCTTCCATATTAGTAACCACTAAAGAGCACACATAATGGAAATCCCCATGTAAGATCAACAGAAATACATGGTTTTAGAAATATTAGGATGTGGAACTGGCAGTTGGGGAGCATCCCCTTGGTTTCTTTCTCCTCCTTGCAAAAGTTGTTGCATGTGAGTAGCTGCCAGATGTGCATAATTTATTGGGGCAACTGCACATAATAAACAAATACAAAATCAACCAGATGTACTAAAGTACTGCCTATACAAGGCGTGTATCTATACAAGGGGTGGAAAAATACAGTATGATAATCTATTTCTATTTACTTTTCACTTAGCAATAATACTACTATTTTAAACATAGTCTACAAATGACTAATTTTATTAATACACAAAACTCTTTTATGCATAAACCCTAACAAAATAATAACATGCATATCTTTGAAAAACTAGCAAACATTTACTGAAACGGTAAATAAATTATAATTAACCTCAACAAATAAAAACCTGTCAAATGATGAGGTAACAACAGCTTAAGGAGGTTGTTCCTCCCAACCAACTACTACAGAAATCTTAGTCTACACTTCCTCAGGACCCCCGAGCCTATTTCCTGGTCCTCCTGGTATAGTACTGGGTGAAGGATGTATTCTTAAGACCTTCTGTCACCTGGGTGTGTGCAAGAAGTTGAGGGTCTCTTTTGGCACTTTTTATTTTTTGGACAAATTATAAGGTATATGTTTTTGTGGGTGCAGCGTCTGTGTCTAAATGATGGAATAAACTTACGAAAACTGGTTTACATATAGATAACATATAGGACTAGTGCACGACTATTTTTCCAATAATAAAAATAATTTTTTTAATTTTTTTTTAAATTATCTAAGAGATCAAACCTTGAAAACGGTACATCAATTGTGGGTGCATCATTTGAATGTCTTAATGCAATTATTTGGAAATGGGTTTTTTATAGCATGTAGAGGTTGGTGTTCTTTAGTGCACCATACAAATTTTTTTTTAAATGGTTGAGAAATGAAAGAGATATGGACGAAACACTACCAGTGTTTTTTTTGAGTTGAGGAGTGATGACAGAAGATAAATAAGAAAAAAATAGAAAAAATTATGTATTCTTGTTAAAATTTATATATTTAGAATCTGCAAAAAAAAACCATATTTGTTTCTAAAATCTCATAAAAAATGGAGGTGTGCAGCATAATCAGACGAACCGCTAAACATGAGCATATTGAAAATATGGATATAATGCTGAATTTGCCATGGTTTATCATACTCCAAGGCACAGGCATGTTGAATCCGAAGAAAAGTACAAAGCATACACATAGGCATAGGAATTCCATGAAAGCATGGGTGGAGGCTCGGCCTTATCATTTGGAGGGAATAAATTTTGAATTTAAACAATATGCGAGCGCGATTTAACTATACAAAACGCGTGTGTGTTATATAGAAACAAAACGCGAGCGCGTTATGTGCATACAAATCGCGTGCGCATTTGTTAAAACCAAAAATAGCGTTCATCATCATTTTCATCTTCTTCATCATCTTCAACTTCATCATGATCTTCAACTTCATGATCATCATCATCTTCAACTTCATGATCATCAACATCACGAACATGATCATCACCATCATCGTCATCAACATCATCATCATCATCACCTTCCTCATCATCTTCATCATCATCATCAACATGATCATCATCTTCATTACCTTCATATTCATCTTCATCATCATCATCATCATCACCTTCCTCATCATCATCATCATCATCACCATCGCCATCATCATTATTTTTATCCTCATCCTCATCATCATTATCATCATCCTCATCCTCATCGCCATCATTAGCTTCATCATCACCATCATCATCATCATCATCATCATCATCACCATCAACATCATGAACATCATCATCACCATCATCATCATCATCATCATGAACATCATCGTCATCACCATCGTTGTCATCATCATCATCATCCTCATCCTCATCATCATCACCTTCCTCATCATCAACATCACCATCACCATCATCATCATCATCAACATTTCCATGATCATCATTATCATCTTCATCATGTTCATCTTCATCATCATCATCTTCACCATCATCACCTTCATCATCACCATCGTCATCATCATCATCATCACCATTGCCATCATTGCCATCATCATCATCATCAACAACAACATTATCACCATCGTCGTCATTCATCCTCATCATCATCCTCATCATCATCATCATCATCATCATCATCACCATCATCTTCATCATCATCACCATCATCATCACCATCGTCATCATCGTCATCATCACCATTGCCATCATTGCCATCATCATCATCATCATCACCATCATCATCAACATCAACATCATGAACATCGTCATCATCATCGTCATCATCATCCTCATCATCATCACCATCAACATCATGAACATCATCATCATCATCATCATCAACATCATCATCATTCAGCATCATCATCCTCATAATCATCATCACCATAAACATAATGAACATCATCATCATCATCCTCATCATCATCACCTTCATCATCATCATCATCATCACCCTCATCATCATCATCTCCAACAACATCATGAACATCATTATCATCATCCTCATCCTCATCCTGAACATCATCATCACCGTCAACATCATGAACATCATCATCATCATCCTCATCCTCCTCCTCATCATCACCTTCATCATCATCATTATCATCATCATCATCAACATGATCAGCATCATCACCATCATCATCGCCATCATCTTCAACTTCATCATCATCATCATCACCATCAACATCATGAACATCATCATCACCATCGTCGTCATCAACATCATCATCATCATCACCTTCCTCATCATCTTCATCATCATCACCATTGTCATCATCATCATCATCATCATCATCATCATCAACATGATCATCATTGTCATTATATTTATATTCATCTTCATCATCATCATCATCACCATGATCATTGATCATCGATCATCATCATCAACATCGCCATGTTGTTCATCATCCTTATGATAATCATCACCATCATCATCATCCTTATCATAATCATCACCATCAACATCATCATCATAATCATCACCATCACCATCATCTCCATCATCATCACCATCAACATCATGAACATCATCATCATTCATCATCATCATCACCATCATCACCTTCATCATCATCATCATTATTCATCATCACCATCAACATCATGAACATCATCCTCATCATCCTCATCATCATCACCATCAACATCATCATCATCATCATCATCCTCATCATCAACATCATGAACATCATGAACATCATCATCATCCTCATCATCATCATCACCATCATCATCATCATCATCATCATCCTCATCATCATCATCATCATCATCATCATCATCATCCTCATCATCATCATCATCATCATCATCATCATCATCCTCATCATCATCATCATCATCATCATCATCATCACCATCAACATCATGAACATCATCATCATCATCCTCATCATCATCACCATCAACGTCATCATCATCATCATCATCCTCATCATCAACATCATGAACATCGTCATCATGCTCATCACCATCATCACCATCAACGTCGTGAACATCATCATCATCATCATCATCATCATCACCATCAACGTCATCATCATCATCATCATCCTCATCATCAACATCATCAACATCATCAACATCATCATCATGCTCATCATCATCATCACCATCAACATTGTGAACATCATCATCATCATCATCATCATCATCACCATCAACATCATCATCATCATCATCATCATCATCATCATCATCAACATCATGAACATCATGAACATCATCATCATCCTCATCATCATCATCACCATCAACATCACGAACATCATCATCATTCATCCTCATCATCCTCATCATCATCCTAACCATCAACATCATGAACATCATCATCATTCATCATCATCATCCTCATCATCATCATCACCATCAACATTATCATCATCATCATCCTCATCATCACCTTCGAGATCATGAACATCATCATCATCATCCTCACCATCAACATCATGAACATCATCATTATTCATCATCATCATCCTCATCATCATCATCACCATCAACATCACGAACATCATCATCATCATGCTCATCATCATCCTCATCCTCATCATCGTCATCACCTTCATCATCATCATCACCATCAACATCACGAACATCATCATCATCATGCTCATCATCATCCTCATCCTCATCATCGTCATCACCTTCATCATCATCATCGTCCTCACCTTCATCATCATCATCACCATCAACATCATCGACATCATCCTCATCATCATCATCATCATCCTCACCTTCATCATCATCATCACCATCAACATCATCAACATCATCCTCATCATCATCCTCACCATCAACATCATGAGCATCATCATCATTCATCATCATCATCCTCATCATCATCATCATCATCCTCACCTTCATCGTCATCATCACCATCAACATCATCACCATCAACATCATGAACATCATCCATCATCCTCATCATCATCATCTCAATATCATCACCATCAACATCATGAACACCATCAACATCATCATCATCATCCTCATCATCAACATCATGAACATCATCAACATCATCAACATCATCCTCACCATCAACATCATGAGCATCATCATCATTCATCATCATCATCCTCATCATCACCATCACCATCAACATCACGAACATCATCATCATCATGCTCATCATCATCCCCATCCTCATCATTGTCATCACCTTCATCATCATCACCTTCATCATCATCATCATCCTCACCTTCATCATCATCATCACCATCACCATCATCAACATCATCCTCATCATCATC
>LPNX010443496.1:0-22527 GCA_001517045.1 Pseudotsuga menziesii
GTGTCAAAGGAAATTGTGCTTACCATATTCATATTGACATATCAAACTGGCTCACAATAGTCCAAAAGTGAAAATATTTTATCTTTTATTTAAATGACATACACAAATTCCCCCATCATCATCATCTTCATCGTCATCATCATCATCATCATAATCCTCGTCATCATAATCATCATCATCACCGTCATCACCATCATCACAATATCCTTCATGATTATCATCTTCATCATGATCATCCTTTGATCCGTCGGATCTCAACTTGAGTGCATCAAAAGTTTATTTAAATAATGTGTTAATCAGTTTGCTGGATTCATGAAACAACATTAACAAACATTAAATGCTTAGAATAGAAAATGAAAAGCAAAACCGATAAGCAGGTAGTAAAAGGAACACAGAATCAGAGAGTCACAAACAGAAGTTGATAAAGGAGTTCACCCCCTCCACTGGGCTACATCTCCGGGTCCCTCTCCAATGGGTACCGATCCAATTAATCTCTTTAAGATGGTACAAAATGGTTCTGGAATCAACTTCAGCAACTGTAAACAAAATGTTGTACAAAGTCTTTAAGACCTCCCTTCTGGAAATTACAATTAGCCTTCGAAAGGCAAAGAAAGCTAAATTATAACAGAGAATGTCGACTTCAAAAGAATAGCGTCTGGGCACTTCGCAGAAACTCCCCAAGTTTCTCATAACAGAAAAATGAAGCTCTGTGCTCTAACACAATCTGCATCTCCCTTCCTCTGTCCCCCTCGAAGGGCAAAGAAATCCTCTATTTAACGTTCAGGGTGAGGATAAGTAACGGGTTTTGATTCATCTTTATCATCACATCTGTTATCTTCTTTATTATCGTTACAACCATATGCTAAAAATGAACCATGCAACCCCGCCAAATCACTGCAAAAGCGTAATGTTACCATGACATTCCATATCCCCGAAATGTTGCAACTAACTCCACGCACATGTGTTGATTCACAACACATTGCAATAATCCTGCAACCGGGCTATGCCACATGTAACGTAACCGTTTGATGTCACCACCAACTTCACAAATGTCACAGAAACCGATATATACATGCCATAGCAACATGATATCTATGTCGCAGCAACTTAGCATGTAACCAATGTCGCAACATCGCAGCATATGGGACCAATGTCGCAGCATTGCATCATATGGGACCGCGCGGGCTGTTCATGAACCATTCGATGCTCCACTTGATGGTGCACAAGACCGCTAGAACGTTGCCAGCTAACTACGCGAGCATGTTACAACTACGCGGGCTTTGCCACAACCCATTTTATATTACCTCTTGACGGTGCACAAACTGTGTGGCCCATACTATCACTACGCAAACTACGCGGCCCATACAAGATGTGTGATGCTATGTTGAACCGCGCGGCCCCTTAAGGCTAGTCGCGCACTATGTTTAGCATATGTTATGTTCTTTGAACCATGTACCATATTGGATCAGTGTAATTTTGAAGATGAATAATCCACCGGATCATTCCTCCCCATTGGAGAGCTTTTGGACCACCAAAAGCCTGAATCACTCTGCAAGTAAGTGAGGGTACTGCTCCCTCACTTTCCCAATCTCCATCCATCTTGCTTTGCTAGGATGCATTCCTTTAAGCCCCACTCAAAGGTACTCATCATCCCCCCTTCGTGAAGTCCTTACATTTCTGTCAAGAATAACATCATCCTGCAACTCTTTCATGTATTCAGGTGCTATATCATCAACTGAAGGAATCTGTATGTTAGTTTCCTCATCCATGATCATTGGAGGATCATACAATTTAAGATTCTCAACATTGACAACTGAATAGATTTGCATGTATGGAGGCAAATTCAGGCGAAAGGCTTTAGTACCGATCTTTTCAAAGATCTCAAAAGGATCATACCTAATAGGCTTAAGATTTTCACCTTCACCTTTCATTCTTTCTTTGGTGATATGTAACCAAACTCTGTCACCAACCTGAAATTGATGATCAACTCGATGCTTGTCATGCCTGGATTTATACTTTGCCTGGCTCTTCTCCAACTATTCCTGAACAGCTTGTTGCACCACTTGGATTCTCTGGATGAATCTTAGAGATTTATCTGCATCATGATGTCCATCCACTGTATCTTTGCCAAAAGAGAATTCCATCGGTTTTGTTGGCAGATAACCAAAACAAGTTTCAAAAGGAGATCTTTTCATGGAAGAATGAACTGCATGATTGTAAGCATGTTGTATATATTGCAACTGCTCATCCCAAAGTTTAGGATATTTACTACAATATCCTCTGAGCAGCTAAACCACTGTTCTGTTTACTACCTCTGTTTTCCCATCAGTTTATGGATGAAAAGCCATATTTTTATTAAGTTTGGTATCCATAAACTCCCATAAGGTTGACTAGAATTCTCCCAAGAAATGGGAATCCTTATCAGATACAATTGACATGGGTAGCCCAAAATGTACCCAAACATTCTGAAAGAATAGATGAGCTGTTTATTCAGCAGTGATCTATTTGTTACATGGAATTAAGATACACATTTTGCTGAATCTGTCCACAACAACATATAGGTAATCATGACCTTTTCTAGACATAGGTAGTCCTCCTACAAAGTCCATAGAAATTCTTTCCCAAGGACGAGAAGAAACTGGAAGAGGTGTGTACAAACCCAATTTCCTATTGCTAGGCTTACTTGTTGCACACATAACACACCCTCGTATATATTTAGCTACAGTTTCTTGCATCTGAGGCCAATAACAATGATTCTACAATAATGACAGTGTTTTACTTACTCCAAAATGTCCTGCAATCAATGAACTATGTGCTTCTCAAATCACATGCATTCTCTCTTTCTCTGGAATACAGAGTTTACCGAGATGATACAAGAGTTCATTATGCACATAATAGTTCTCTTCCTGTTTACCATGTATTAGTGATGCATATACTTTCTTGAAATCTTTATCTTCTGCATACTGTTCAATGTAACTTTCCTGTGTTAATGAATTGTTTTGAAGAATGATTGAAGCATTTGTAGGAGGCCTTGATAACATGTCTGCTACCTTATTATGAATTCCTTTTTTGTACTTAATTATGAGATGAAACTGTTGTAAGAATCCCATCCATATTAAATTCCTACTTTGTTGTATTTTAGTTTGAGATTGTAAATATTGAAGTGGTTGATGATCAGTATGTATCACTATTTCTTTTCCCATGATATAATGTTTCCACTTCTTCACACTCTGTACTAAAGCATACAATTCTTTGTCATAAGTCGGATAGTTACTTACTGCAGTAGAGAACGTTTATGAATGGTAACAGACTAGCTTCCTCCCTTGCATCAAAACGACTCCCATGGAAAACCCGCTGGCATCGGTTTCAATCTCAAATGGCTACTGCAAATTTGGAAACATCAGAACTGGGGCTGTGCTAATCCTTTCCTTCAAAGTTTCGAAGGCTCTCTGATTCTTGCCTCCCCACTTGAAAATTTATTTAACGCTTGTCAACGCATGTAATGGTGCATCAATGGAGGAAAACCCAGAAATGAATTTCCTCCAATACTGAACCGCACCCAGAAAACTTCTGATTTCAGTAACGGTGTTAGGCCATGGCCAATTTACAATGACAACAACCTTGGATGGGTCCACTTGCAGGTGGCCTCCACCAATAATATGGCCCAGATATACTAAAGAAGTTTTAGCAAATTCACATTTGGACATCTTTACATAAAGCTTCTCCTTCTTCAGTACATCTAAAACTTTCTTCACATGTACAACATGCTCAACCCAGGTTTTGCTAAACACTAGGATATAATCTAGATATACAATTAAAAAATCATCAATGAATGGTCGAAAGACATCATTCATGACCCGCATGAAAGTAGCAGGTGCGTTACAGAGTCCGAAAGGCATCACAAGCCATTCATACAAACCCTGTTTTGTTTTAAACATTGTTTTCTAGGCATAATTTTCAGCAACCCATATTTGATGATACCCACTACGCAGATCCAATTTTGTAAAGTAAGTTACATGTTTCAACTGATCAAGCAAATCATCAATGCGAGGAAGAGGATACCTATTTTTAATGGTGATTTTGTTAAGGGCCCTATAGTCAATGCACATTCTCCAAGACCCATCCTTCTTTGGAACCAAGACTATAGGAGAGCCACAAGGAGAAGTACTTGGCCGGATGACCCCCTTCTCAATTAGCTCCTGAACCTACTTCTTGATTTCCTCATTCTGCATTACAGACATCCGGCACATGGCTATGTTCGGGAGTGGCACGTCCTGCTGCAAATGTATCTCATGCTGAATCTCTCTCTTTGGTGGTAACCCCTTCGGATCTTGAAACAAATAATCATACTTTGAAATGATTTCAATCAATTCAGATTTATGTTTAGGGTCACATCCTTCAAAATATTTAGAGACCTCATCATTTTTCACCTTAACCATTATTAACACAAAGTTCTTACTAGCATTTACCAACCTCTTCATTTGTCCTGCAGAGACTATGGCTAGATTGGTTTTTGTCTTATGTGCTCATACAATATATTCCACACCATCTTTAAAAAGATGATACTTATTCTGCTCTCTATAAAATACTGCTTTCCGGTCATACAAATATGGACTCCCAAGTACTATTCCACAAAAGTCAAGTGGTACTACATCTAGTTCTACCTCATCCATGAACTTTTCAGTAATTGCAAACTTCAATACACATTTTTTTGTAACTTGTAACCGTGTATCATTAGTAACCCAACCAAGAAGATAGGGTTTTTCATGAGGCATAGTAACTAAATGCAATTTATTAACCACTTTTTCTGATATCAGATTTACTTGTGAACCACTATCAAACAATGTATCAATCTTTGTGTGATTTGCAATGACACGAACATGAAACAGTGCACTTCTATTTTTATCATTTTGGTTAGACGTAGATGGTATATTTGTACTTGCACTAGAACTTGATCTTGCATCAATGGGAAGTGAGATACTTTTATTCTTACCCTGGATTCCGACAGTTGTAACCTTTGTTTCATCACTTGAGTCAGATCCCAAGTCTTGAATAACTGCTGCAGTAGCTTTTGCTTTGTCATTATCTTTTTTTCCTCCATACTTCTTTGGCCTTAACTCTGGATGAAGCTTCCAACACTTAGAGACATCATGTCCCTTCTGACAATGCGAACATGTAGGCTTTTCACCCTCTTTCTTAACGGTAGCCATCTTCTTTTTCCCCTGATATTTACCTTTCAACTTGCTGTCAAATTTAAAGGATTTCTTCACAAAAGTATCATTAGCATGCTTACCCCTAGCTTCTAAATGGGTCGCTTGAACACATACATCATCCAAAGTACTGGGGTTAAACATCAACAAGGTATGTCGCAGATACGAATGCATGCCACCAATATATTTAAGAAGAGTTTCTTGCATATCCAATGCAACATTCAATGCAATAGCCCTCTTTCTAAATTCATGAGTATATTCTTGAATGTTTTTTCCTTTAGCTTGTCTAAAAGTTTTCCAGCTCATTATTAATTGTTGCATATGACCTAAAGGATAAAATTGCTTCCTTAATACTTCAATGAATTCATTCCAAATTGAAATAATTTTACCATTATTTCAAATATCTTGCTAAAACTTGCTCTCCCACCAAGTAAGATCCATACCACTCATCCTCAAGGTGGCCAATTGAATCCTAGAAGGGTCATCAGTAATGCCCTGCACCCTGCAATATACTTCAAGCTGCTTGATTCAATTGTCTAACTTTTCAGCATCTAAATCTCCATTATAAATAGGTAATTCAAATTTTACATCCAATTTGAAATAAGGAATTTTAGGACTTGCATTATTTGAATGAGAAGTATGGGAAGAAGAGAAATCTTGATTAGTTTCAGGAGGATCACCATCACCTCCTACTCCTTTACCCTTTTCTTCCTTCTTTACTTCTGCATCTCTGGATGAATATCCTTCTTCTTTCTTCTTCCTTTCTGCTCACTCATCGAGTAGAATTTCCATCATGGCTTTCATGCTCATAAAAGCCTCCAAAAACTCAGTTTCAGAAATAACATGTTTTTCCTGTTCTGTATTTCCTTCTTCTTCCCCTCGTGGAGAAGACATGGTTCTTGAGAATGTTCTCCTCGAGCCAATATTAGGATCTCCTTTGATTAATTCTCCTTCACCACGCTTTGCTTTGGACCTGGTAAGCATTCACAAACTTGCACAAGCAGTTAACCGGCTCTGATACCATTACATGATCCGTCGGATCTCAACTTGAGTTCATCAAAAGTTTATTTAAATAATGCGTTAATCAGTTTGCTGGATTCATGAAACAACATTAACAGACATTAAATGCTTAGAACATAAAATGAAAAGCAAAACTGATAAGCAGGTAGTAAAAGGAACACAGAATCAAAGAGTCACAAACATAAGTTGATAACGGGGTTCATCCCCTCCACTGGGCTACATCTCTGGGTCCCTCTCCAATGGGTACCGATCCAATTAATCTCTTTAAGATGGTACAAAATGGTTCTGGAATCAACTTCAGCAACTGTAAACAGAATGTTGTACAAAGTCTTTAAGACCTCCCTTCTGGAAATTACAATTAGCCTTCGAAAGGCAAAGAAAGCTAAATTATAATAGAGAATGTCGACTTCAAAAGAACAACATCTAGGAACTTCGCAGCCACTCCCCAAGTTTCTCATAACAGAAAAATGAAGCTCTGTGCTCTAACACAATCTGCATCTCCCTTCCTCTGTCCCCCTCGAAGGGAAAATAAATCCTCTATTTAATGCTCAGGGTGAGGATAAGTAACGGGTTTTGATTCGTCTTTATCATCACAGTTGTTATCTTCTTTATTATCTTTACAACCATATGCTAAAACTGAACCATGCAACCCCGCCAAATTGCTACACAAGCATTATGTTACCACGACGTTCCATATCCCCGAAATGTTGCAACTAACTCCACACATATGTGTTGATTCACAACACGTTGCAATAATATTGCAACCGGGCTATGCCACATGTAACGTAACCATTTGATGTCACCACCAACTTCACAAATGTTGCAGCAACCAATATATACAGGCCGCATCAACGTGATATCTATGTCGCAGCAACTTAGCATGTAACCAATGTTGCAGCATCGCAGCATATGGGACCAATGTCATAGCATCACAACATATGGGACCAATGTCATAGCATCGCAGCATATGGGACCAATGTCGCAGCATCGCAACATATGGGACTGCACGGGCTATTCACGAACCATTCGATGCTCCACTTGACGATGCGCAAGACCGCCAGAACATTTCTAGCTAACTGCGTGAGCATGTTACAACTGCGCGGGCTTTGCCACAACCCATTTTATATTTCCTCTTGATGGTGCACAAACTGTGCGGCCCACACTATCACTGAGCAAGCTGCACAAACTGTGCGGCCCATACAAGCTGCGCGAACTGTGCGGCCCATACAAGCTGTGCGATGCTATGTCGAACCACGTGACCCCTTAAGGCTAGTTGTGCACTATGTTTAGCATATGTTATGTTCTTTGAACCATGTACCATATTGCAGGATCAGTGTAATTTTGAAGATGAATAATCCACCGGATCATCCTCTTCACCACCACCACCACCATCATCATCATCTCCATC
This sequence comes from Pseudotsuga menziesii, assembly GCA_001517045.1. Lineage (NCBI taxonomy): Eukaryota > Viridiplantae > Streptophyta > Pinopsida > Pinales > Pinaceae > Pseudotsuga > Pseudotsuga menziesii. Next base: position 7,639 of record LPNX010443496.1, read on the forward strand.
ATTCGCATCCTCCTCCTCATCATCTTTTTCATCATCCTCATCCTCATCCTCATCATCTTCATCATCATCGTCATCATCATCATCATCACCCTCTTCCTCATCAACATCGTCATCACCATCATCATCTTCATAATGATCATCATCTTCACCACCACCACAACCATCATCATAATCTTCATCATCCTAGTCCTCATCATCATCATCTTCGTCATCATCATCTTCATTATCATCATAATCTTCATTATCATCATCATTATCATCATCATCATCATCTTCTTCTTCTTCTTCTTCTTCTTCATTGTCATCATCACCATCTTCATCGTCATCACCATCTTCATCATCATCACCACCATCATCATCTTCATCATCACGGCCACCATCATCGTCATCGTCATCGTCATCATCATCATCATCATTGTTTTCATCACCATATTCGTCATCGTCTTCATCATCAACCTCATCATCATCCTCCTCCTCCTCCTCCTCCTCATCATCAACATCAGCACCGTGATAATCATCTTCATCATTATCGTCATCATCATCATCATCCTCATCATTGATGACGATGATGATCGTAATTGATATCTACTTTATATATTTTGATTTAATTATTGTTATTCCCATTTTCCTGTACGTTGATTTAATTAACGTTATTTACATTTTCCTGATGATGATGTAAATGAATATTGGTGATCATGACCCATCATGATCATCACCATCATCATAATATTCCTCATCATCATCATCTTCTTCATCATCATCATCATCTTCATCATCATCATCATCATCATCATTGTCATCATCATCTTTATCTTCATAATCATCATCGTCATCATCACAATATTCATCGTCGTCATCATCATCATCATCATCATCATCATCATCCTCATCATCGTCATGATCATGATCATCACCATCATCATCATCATCATCATCATCATCATCGGTATCAACATCACCATCATCATCATCATCTTCATCATTGTCACCATAATCATCATCATCATCATCCTCGTCATCATCATCATCATTATCTTCATCATCATCATCATCATCATCAACAACAACAACTTAGCACATAATTAGAGAAGGTTATTATGATCATTGTAGAATCTCCAAAGAACTTAACCGACCAAGTAGCGACTATACTCACACATAAACTAGACCTAAACAAAGTACCTATACACTCTCCTCTTTTTATTAGTCAACTTGGTCCATATATAAGGCATGCTCGTATTGGCCATTATTTCATCTCTTTTAACAAGAAGAGATATTTCAAAGCTTATTTAGTGACCAACTATGTTTCTAATATCTATAGGGACATCCAATCTTATCTATACATCATGGTTAAACTCTTTTTATACCTATGTACATCATCAGATAATGACAATTAGTTTCTAATCACAAAAAGATAAACCAAAATGAGTCTTATTGAAATCTACATCATCTAAATAGGGACATGCACTCTACTCACTAAAAGTGTGGTATGGTTGAATCAAATGACAAGTGCAAAGGGGTTGCAATGTGTCATCTAGTTAAGAAAAGAGGTGATGTAAATAAAATGAACATCTTAGAAAAATAAGAGACTCGCTAGTCATAAAAGAAGAACTATACAAAATTAATGTAAAAATAAAACTTTCTCACATATTCCTCAAACATATAGTGGAAAAATCCTATGCTGATAAAGAAGTAGAAAACCTAACAATGGCCTTCCAAACATTAAACCAAATGGGGGTGTATGTTCCACCAAATAAGTGAGTGAAGGTGTGAATGGGAAAATTATGAATTAGGACACTTGATGCAACTCCATTCCTCCTATTTTTATCTACCTTATGTTCCCTCCCACTTGAGAGAGCCATCTCTGGGTAATATTCCTAATAGAATAGCTACTAGGATAACTCGTTCATAGACACATCGAACATGTTTTCTACACTTTCATCTAAAGGCCACTATTCAAATGAAGGTGCCCCATTCATCCCTCTGGTTCTAGTCTTGAAATGTACCACCCAAAACTAATGGGCCTGCTGATAGACTATCCTATACCATGTTCATTATAAGAGAATTTTAGTTCCCTAAAATTCAACCACTATGTATCAATTGTATAATGACTAAGGGGAATTATTTGGATTCTTGTCCCCAAATTCCTAACCTTCAACTAATATTAATTGATTTTACCCTGAAGTGAGGAAATTAATGTGCTTGATTAAAGATTACTTTGAAGGCTCCATTTGGGTTCATGAACTAAAGGGTGTTTGATATAGGGTGTAAGGGTGTGTGCACCAACTGTACACAACATGAAATGACCATTAGAGGAAATTTCCACTCAAAATGGGTCTTTCAACCCTTATTCAAATTCTATGTCATCATGTGTTAGCCAATGAGATTTCTTTAAATTTGAAATACCGTATAGGTCTTAAACAAGTTTTTAATATAAATTTGGGGATAGGTATCATAAAATAAACTACTTTTTTTATTCGTATTTTCGACATATCGCCCTGTGTTTTTACTCAAATTTTGGTTAGGAAAGCTCATTGGATGCGGAAGTAAATTCCACATCCAATAAGTACCCACTCGCCATACTTCTTACGGACCCCACTACCCCAAAAACAAGAAATACCTGAAAAAATGTGATGATAACATCATCATCACGTTTTTTCAGTTATTTCTTATTTTGGGGGTAGAAAGGTCCGTCAAAAGTATGGAGAGTGGGTACTCGTTGGATGCGTAATTTAATTCCGCATACAACGAGCTCTCCCAATCGAAATTGGAGTAAAAGCACAGGGATATATGTTGAAAATACAAACAAGAAAACAATTTTTTTCTTTTCTTCCTCCAAAATTAATAAATATTATTTTATTATTTTCCTTAGGAGGCCCATTTTGAGTTTAAATTTTGTCTAATGAATGCTAAGAACTATAAATTTTTGAAAACAAAATAAATTAACTTACTAATTGAAGGAACTACATTAGAAATACTAACTTTTAACATTTAAAATACATGAAAAATTTAATGTAATATTCCACCTGTGAAAAAAAAAATGTGTGGGGGGGGGGAGGGAGCGGATAATCCTTAAACAATTTTAGGAACTTCATAAAATAAACACTCACTAAGTATTCCAAATTTGGATCATAAACCAATTTTTTGAATTCTTCATTCTTTGTCCATGCCATATTTTATTTGAAAGGTGCTTTTGGATTTTCCCCACCAAATCTCAATTCCAAAAGGATCAAGAAATGGTAAAACACCCTGGCTATCTCAACCCAAGACCAAGAACTACACAACGAGTCTAGAAGAGAGTGATGGAGAAAAAATCTATCAAGGTGCTTTGTTATTCCCATGTATCCCATATGATTTCTAGCCTAAGTACGTTTGATCTCTAAAGGCTCAATATCCACTAAGCCCACTATTATCTCTAGGGTGGTATCCTAGATTCACCTTAGAATTTTGATTTTACATAGTCACCTTTCCTAATTCTACCTCAGCTTGTATTTGAATTTTGATTTTTCTTGTACAAACTCTACCTTAGCTCTTACTCATTTTATCATTATGTCATTTATTAAATCAAAATGAAGCTCTTTTTTATTTTATTTTTCAAAGTTTTTATTCTTCGTTGAAATAAAATAAAGTTTAATGTTATCATGCCTAGATGCTATCAAAGTACGAATGCTATAAGTTTAATTTCATATATGACTTTGGATTATATGCTGGCAGCATATTCAAAATTGTGGAAAATGATGATGCTGCCAGTTTCGATTTCTGCATTAGACATTTGGCAAGGTTTGTACAAGGGTGTTTAACTGATATATTGTTTCATTAAAGGAGAGGAACCAACCCTAAATTCATGCCAAGATAAGAGTGTTAATCACTAATATCAAATTGTACATGCATCAGATCGATATCATCATGAGTTATGGACCTTGCTTTTTGGTGCTAACCATGTACAATCACATGGAGGTTGATAGGTGACTATTGTACAATAAAATTTGAAGCTTCGTATTGAAATATATATATGTCATTCCCTTATTGTTTTCAATATTTTGTCTCTAATGTAATTGTTTGAAAGAATTTCAAGAGATATGTTGTCCACATACTACATCAAAAACCCTAATTATAGGTCATGGAGTGACATTTGTATGGAAATTTTCCCATCCAAGGAACTTCTCATTGTTGAATCATAATAAAATCTACTATCAATGAAGAGAAGGTTTGAAGTGAACATTGGATTGTAGAGGAAAAATAAATCTAGACACCAAGGTGAATTCATTGAAGTTCATATATCTGTATGCAACCATCTCTTTTTGTAAATTATTGTTTTGTATACATGTTCTAGTACCCTTCATCTATTGTGGTGAGCATGCAATGGAAAATATGTTAATCAATATATATTTCCCACAACATGCATTGTAACCCTTTATAACATATGAAAATATGTTGCATGTTTGAGTTGCGGCACTACCTTCAAAAGAGTTAAAGAGTTGAATGTGTTATATCAAAGGAAATTGTGCTTACGATATTCATATTGACGTATCAAACTGACTCACAATAGCCCAAAAGTTAAAATATTTTATCTTTTATTTAAATGACATACACAAATTCCCATGGTTAATCAATATATATTTCCCATAACATGCATTGTCACCCTTTATAACATATGAAAATATGTTGCATGTTTGAGTTGCGACACTACCTTCAAAAGAGTTACATATTTGAATTTGTTGTGTTAAAGAAAATTGTGCTTACCATATTCATATTGGCGTATCAAACTGGCTCACAATAGTCCAAAAGTGAAAATATTTTATCTTTTATTTAAATGACATACACAAATTCCCTCATCATCATCATTTTCGTTGTCATCATCAACATCATCATAATCCTTGTCATCATCATCATCATCACAATATCCGTCATCATTATCATATTCATCATGATCATCCTCTTCACCACCACTACCACCACCATCATCATATTCATCATCCTCATCCTCATCATCAACACATTTGTCATCATCATCATCATCATCATCATCTTTGTCATCGTGATCATCATCATCATCATCACCCTCTTCCTCATCAACATCGTCATCTTCATCATAATCCTCATCATCATCATGGTCACCATCATCACAATATCCATCATGATCATCATCTTCATCACCACCAACACCATCATCATCATCTTCATCATCCTCATCCTCATCATCATCATCTTTGTCATCATCATAATCATTATCATCATAATCTTCTTTATCATTATCGTCATCATCATCATCATCATCACCCTCTTCCTCATCAACATCATCATCATCATCATCATTGTCATCACCATCTAATTCATCATCATCATCATCTTCATCATCGACCTCATCATCATCATCATCATCATCATCAACACCAACAGCAGCACCGTGATAATCATATTCATCATCATCATCATCATCATCATCATCATCATCATCTTTTCATCGTCATTACCATCTTCATCATCATCACCATCTTCATCATCATCGCCACCATCATCATCTTCATCATCACGACCACCATCATCGTCATCGTCATCATCATCATCGTTGTCATCACCATATTCGTCATCATCATCATCTTCATCATCGACCTCATCATCATCATCATCATCATCAACTGTAGTAGCAGCACCGTGATAATCATATTCATCATCATCATCATCCTCATCATTGATGATGGTGATGATCGTAATTGATATCTACTTTAAATATTTTGATTTAATTATTGTTATTCCCATTTTCCTATATGTTGATTTAATTAATGTTATTTACATTTTCCTAATGATGATGGCTATGAATATTGGTGATCGTGACCCATCATGATCATCACCATCATCATAATCTTCCTCATCATCATCATCTTCTTCATCGTCGTCATCATCTTCATCATCATCATCATTGTCATCGTCATCGTCATCTTCATCATCATCATCCTAGTCATCAAAATATTCATCATCATCATCATCATTGTCATATTCATCATCATCATCATTGTCGTCGTCATCATCATCATCATCATCATCATCATCATCATTATCATCATCATCATCTTCATCATCATCATCATCATCCTAATCATCGTCATGATCCTGATCATCACTACCACCATCATCATCATCATCATCGTCGGCATCAACATCACCACCACCACCATCATCATCATCATCATCTTCATCATTATCACCATCATCTTCATCATCATCACCATCGTCATATTTATCATCATCATCTTCATAATCATCATCATCATCATCATCATCATCATCAACTTAGCACATAATTAGAGAAGGTTATTATGAGCATTGTAGAATCTCCCAAGAACTTAACCGACCAAGTAGCGACTATACTCACACATAAACTAGACCTAAACAAAGTACCTATACACTCTCCTCCTTTTATTAGTCAACTTGGTCCATCTATAAGACATGTTCGTATTGGTCATTATTTCCTCTCTTTTCACAAGAAGAGAGATTTCAAATCTTATTTAGCGACCAACTATGTTTCTAATATCTATAAGTACATCCAAGCTTATCGATATATCATGGTTAAACTCTTTTCATACCTATGTACATCATCGGATAGTGACAATTAGTTTCTAATCACAAAATGATAAACCAAAATGAGTCTTATTGAAATCTACATCATCCAAATAGGGACATGCACTCTACTCACTAAAAGTGTTGTATGGTTGAATCAAATGACAAGTGAAAAGGGGTTGCAATGTGTCATCTAGTTAAGTAAAGAGGTAATGTAAATAAAATGAACACCTTATAAAAATAAGAGACTCGCTATTCATAAAAGAAGAACTATAAAACATTAATGTAAAAATAAAACTTTCTCAAATATTCCTCAAACATATAGTGGAAAAATCCCATGCTGACAAAGAAGTAGAAAACCTAACAATGGCCTTCCAAACATTAAACCAGATGGGGGTGTATGTTCCACCAAATAAGTGAGTGAAGGTGTGAATGGAAAAGTAATGAAGTAGGACACTAGATTCAACTCCATTAATCCTATTTTTATCTACCTTATGTTCCCTCCCACTTGAGAGAGCTTCCTCTGGGTAATATTCCTAATAGAATAGCTACTAGGATAGCTCGTTCATAGACACATCGAACATGTTTCCTACAATTTCAGCTAAAAATCATGATTCAAATGATATTTGGAATTGAAAGGGAAAGGTTCCCTAGTCAGCCCTCTAGTTCTAGTCTTGACATGTACCACCCAAAACTAATGGGCCTGCTGGTAGACTAGCCTATACCATGTTCGTTATAAGAGAATATTATTTCCCTAAAATTCAACCACAATGTCTCAATTGTATAATGACTAAGGGGAATTATTTGGATGCTTGTCCCCAAATTCCTAACCTTCAACTAATATTAATTGTTTTTACCTTGAAGCGAGGAAATTAATGTGCTTGATTAAGGATTACTTTGAAGGCTCCATTTGGGTTCATGAACTAAAGGGTGTTTGATATAGGGTGTAAGGGTGTGTGCACCAGTTGTACACAACATGAGATGACCATTAGAGGAAATTTCAACTCAAAATGGACCTTTCAACCCTAATTAAAATTCCATGTCATCATGTGTTAGCCAATGCAATTTTTTTGAATTTGAAATACCGTATAGGTCTTAAACAAATTCTTAATCTAAATTTGGGGATAGGTATCATAAAATAAACTACTTTTTTGTTCATATTTTTGACATATCTCCCTGTGTTTTTACTCAAATTTCTATTAGGAGAGCTCGTTGGATGTGGAATTAAATTCGGCATCCAAAAGGTACCCACTCGCTATACTTTTGATGGACCCATCTACCCCAAAAACAAGAAATACCTGAAAAAATGTGATGATGACATCATCATCACATTTTTTAGGCATTTATTGTTTTTGGGGTAGCGGGGTCTGCCAAAAGTATGGAGATTGGGTACTCGTTGGATGCATAATTTAACTCCACATCCAATGAGCTCTCCCAATTGAAATTTGAGTAAAAAAACAGGGATATATGTCAAAAATACGAACAAAAAAATTAGTTTTTTTCTTTTCTTCCTCCAAAATTAATAAATATTATTTTGTTATTTTCCTTAGGAGGCCCATTTTGAGTTTAAATTTCCTCTAATGAATGCTAAGAACTATAATTTTTTGAAAAAAAAAGAAATTAACTGACTAATTGATGGAACTAAGTTAGAAATACTGACTTTTAACATTTAAAATACATGAAAAAATCAATGTAATATTCCACCTGTGAAAAAATGATGTTGTGGGGGGGGGATGATCCTTAAACATCTTTAGGAACTTCACAAACTGAACACTCACTAAGTATTCCAAATTTGGATCATAAACCAATTTCTTGAATTCTTCATCCTTTTTCCATGCCATATTTTATTTGAAAGGTGCTTTTGGATTTTCACCGCCAAATCTCAATTCCAAAAGGATCAAGAAATGGTAAAACACCCTCGCTATCTCAACCCAGGACCAAGAACTACACAACGAATATAGAAGCGAGTGATAGAGAAAGAATCTATTAAGGTTCTTTGTTATGCCCATGTATCCCATGTGATTGCTATCCTAAGTAGGTTTGATCTCTAATGGCTCAATATCCACGAAGCCCGCTGTTATATCTAGGGTTGTATCCTAGATTCACCTTAGAATTTTGATTTTACATAGTCACCTTTCCTAATTATACCTCAGCTTGTATTTGAATTTTAAATTTTTCTTGTCCAAACTCTACCTTCTCTCTTACTCATTTTATCATTATGTCATTTATTAAATAAAAATGAGGCTCTTTTTTATTTGATTTTTCAAAGTATTTTATTCTTCGTTGAAATAACATGAAGTTTAATGTTATCATGCATATATACTATCATAGTATGAATGTTATAAGTTTAATTTCATATATGAATTTGGGTTATATTCTGGCAGCATATTCAAAAATGTGGAAAATGATGATGCTGCCAATTTTGATTCCCGCATTAGACATTTGGCAGGGTTTGTACAAAGGTGTTTAACTAATATATTGTTTCATTAAAGGAGAGGAACCAACCCTATATTCATGTCAAGATAAGAGTTCTAATCACTCATATCAAATTGTACATGTAGCTGATTGATATCATCACAAGTTATGGACCTTGGTTTTTGGTGCTAACCATGTAGAATCATTTTCCTGGGTATGGATTTTATTTTTTTTGAATATTGTACAAGTGTTCGGGCTAGCAACAGACTTAAACTACCATGGAAAAAACTAAGAATCCTAGTGGAATAATCTGCAGACTCGAACCAGATAACCTTCAATGGGCTAATCAATTTCCTAGATCTGTAGAGATGATGAGAAATACGGGCTAGTTTTCCTTATGTGAGAGAATGGAGGGCCATAATGTGTAGGTGACGCGGGATTTTGTGAAGAATTACAAAAACTCAGTGATGAAATTTGAAACCCTAGCAATTAAAGTGGACGAAAGCACCATTTCAGAAGCTACTGGTATACCATTAGAGGGAGACAAATGGTTCAAAAAACAACCGTTTTAGGCCAACTATAGAAAATGTTTACTTCCAAGGTTTGAAAAGATAAGCTGGAAAAATGGCATCCATGTGAATAAACTCAAGCTGTTATGGAAAACTCCTTTAATCATGGTTCAACGTTATATAACTTGTGAAGGTTGATATGCCATTGTTCTCATATATAATTTGAGGTTCTTAAAGCATTTCAATGGCGATTCAAAGTTAAATTTTCCATTTTATTTATGCAAAATCATACAGAAGGTTATTTCTAGGATTCATAATCATCAGGAACACACATCTCGCTCTCTTTTTAATCAAGGATTGATCAAGTTATTGATAGTTTCTCAACTGAATAAAAGGGGACAACCTTGGGACCATTTCCTCTTTTGGTCAGGATTTGAAGATGAAAGACAGAAGCATCGCGAGGATAAGGGAAAAAGGAACAAGCTCAAAATTTCAGAGCAACAGATAAAAGAAGTAATGGAGTTAACATATAGACAATCTAAAGAGTTCAAAAACGAACAGGCAGAAAAGGAGTTCGATGTTGTAAATAACGAAGTTTCAGAAATGTATGTTACAAAAATGACAAGAGGAGTATTGGTTGGGTCTACAAGGGAAATATTAAATGCCACTGACACTCACAAGATTGTTGTAGAGAGTGCAAGTATGAAAGAGGTTTCAAAGACAGGACAGAGTGAAACCATAATGGAAAAAAAACATGGAAGCTAGTTTAAGTCTAAGGATCCGTGTGAGCAGTAAATTGGAAATGAATATAAAGGTTGTACCTGATTCCTTTGGTGAGGCGGATGTGCATGTTACAGATCAGGAGTATCTCAGAACAGAGCATACTTTGATGGAAATCCAAAGAGACAAATCAGGGAAGATACCAAAAGAGTTATGTTGGGATAAACATAGGGTCGTTGAGTATGAAATTAGTGCAAATTCAAAAGTCTCAGAAACTTATGAAACCCTTGTAAAGATGGAGAGAATAAAATCAATTTTGGATTTAGATGAAGACCAAAAATCTTTGCAATTTTTTAAAGAACATAACCATTACCTCCAAAAGTCAAATGAAGATTTAAAGATTGCAAACAAGAGACTCCAAGATGATTTACAGGAAAAAATGGAAAATATCAAGAACTTGTCACAACTAATAAGCAAATATTGACAAATTAAAGAGCAATACAACAACAATATGAAGAACTTCAAGTTCGATTTCAAACTTTGGAAGCAAAACGATCCTTGGCTAGTGAAAATGATGCAAGCAATATTTTGAAGGAGCCAGGTCATCTTTTAGATAGGATTGATGGATAATTAAAATTCTTTCTAGATACACAGTTGTTAGTTAGATAAGGATAATTAATTCATACAGCTATTAGTTCTTTAATCGATAATATTGTTTGAAAAACACTCGAACTATTTTGATGTAATCAAAATTGTCTATTTTGGGGTTATTCGGGTCAATGGAAAGTGGATCATAAAACTGTTTCAAGTCTGAAAAATTTTGTATATAAGAAACAATAAGGAATCATGTAAATGGGTTGGATAGAGCTATGGAGATTAGAATTGTGGAAATTGAACCCAGTGTTAGAACAATTACACTCACATCAATTTCCAATTACACATGCAAAATTACTCACAAAAGAGACTGAATATGGAGCTGAACACTAAACTGTATTGAATAAGTGTACAATAGACAACCTTGTGAATTCATAGGCTTCCACAATAAATAATTACATGAGGGATTTGAATTCATGAATATTCCATTCGAATCTAGTCAAAAGCAGGCTTACTAAATCTAAGCAAATCCCCCATAGGTGCATAAAGCAGTTTCCAAAACTGTCAAGGAGCTCACGAATTGGAAAAATCAATTAGGCAAGATAAAAGGTAATGGAAGGAAAACTCATACATGCTTTTCATAAGAGAAAAGAGTGGAGGGTGTGTAGGAAAAAAAACAAGTTAACCTCACCTAGTCAAACTTTCCCAATTGCCTTAAAAGACTGAAAAAGCAGGCAATAAAGCAGAAAAAGCAGACATGCGCTAGGGAGGCCAGGAATAAAGTAGATTTTATTCTAGGAGGTTTCCCAAGTGCTCCATGACTCAAAATTATCACGTTTGACCACTATGGATGTGTAGATGACAAATTGCATAAGGTGGAATATGGAAACTAGGCAAATAAGACAAAAATAATCAATGTCTAAGGTAGCTAACTATGGGTTGATTATTCTAACACCCCCCCCTTAAGCCTGACTTATGAGTAATATATCAGAAAATTATAGGGCCTAGAAACAAGGCTTAGTCACCCTTTACATAATGCATGTCCATTTAACCAAGGAAAGAGGCAAAAACCCAGTGGGAAAATCCTCCCTTAAACATGGACTATAGAACAAAATTTGGAAATCTTGTCATCACTCATGCTTCACAGCATGATCAGAAATCCCCAGCAGTGTTTTGATATTGCTGAATGTCTTCTCACAAAATTCTTTGGTGAAGATATCAGCTACTTGTTCTGAAGATGAACTGAAGAGTAGGTGAATGGTGCCATCATGCACAAGATATCTGATGTAGTGCATATGGATCTCAATGTGTTTGGTTCTCTGCTTCTGAATTGGATCATTTCAGATTCGAATGGTACTCTGATTATCATAGTAGATAGTAGTTGAGTATTCTGATTTGAAGCCACACTCTCCAAGTAACCCCTGCAACCATAAACATTGAGTTGTTGCATTTACAACTCCTTTGTACTCTGCTTCTGTAGATGAGAGTGCAATGGCACTCTGTTTCTTGCTTGAATAGATGATTGGCCCTTCTATAAGCATGAACACATATCCTGATGTTGACTTTTGATCTGTGCTGTCACCTGCCCAATCACTATCAGTAAACCCAATCAAATCAAGATTAGATTTAGATTTATAGAAGATCCCATGTGTCCTTGTTCCCTGAACAAAGTTAAGGATCCTTTTGGCTGCTTTCCAATGGATCTCATGAGGCTGATCCATGTATCTAGAAGCCACACTTACTTCATAAGAAAGATCAGGTCTAGTATGTGTAATATACAACAAACATCCAATCAATTTCCTATACAGTGTATTGTTTACCATAGGTGAAGAATCAGTTTCTTCAAGCTTCACTCCTAAAAGGAAAGGAGTCTTGCTTGGCTTGCAATCCTTCATTTTGAATTTGTTCAGAAAATCCAAGGCATACTTGGACTGGTGCACCTTTATTCCAGCTTTGGTTTGAGCAATCTCAAGCCCCAAGAATTGGCTCAATAGCCCCAAATCTGTCATGGAGAAGGCTTGGTTCATTGCACCCTTCAAGGAAGCAATTTCAACCTTTGAGCTTGCTGTAATGAGAAGGTCATCAACATATAAAACAATGATCATTAATGAACCATTAATCAGCTTTAAATATACATTTGGATCTGATTTTCATTGAACAAAATTCAATGATAGCAGAAAACTATGAATCTTGGCATACCAAGCCCCGGGGGCTTGCTTAAGCCCATACAATGACTTCTTTAGCCTGCACACAAGAGATGGGTTAGTAGCAAATAATTGAGGCTGCTACATGTATATCTATTCAGTGAGATCTCCATTCATGAAGGCACACTTTACATCCATGTGATGTACCTCCCATTGCTTTGAAGCTGCAATGGCTAAGGCTAGCCTGATGGAGTCCATCTTTGCCACCGGTGCAAAGGTCTCATTGTAATATATGCCATGAACCTATGAGTAGCCCTTGGCTACCAATATTGCCTTGTACTTCAGAGGTGAACCATCAGCAGAAAATTTGGTCTTGTACACCCACTTACACTAAACTAGCTTCCTCCCTGGGGGAAGATCAACCAGCTCCCAAGTGTTGCTCTTCTGGAGTGAGATGAACTCTTCCTTCATGGATGCTTGCCATATTGGATCTTCTGTTGCATCTTCATATGTATAAGGATCTGATTCCACCATCAGATATAATTTCTCAGCAAACATAGGATCTTTCATGCATAGAGCACTCTCAAATTGAGATCTAGTCCTCCTAGGGTCAGTAGGATTTCCAGCTAGCTCTCCAGCTGCATGAATGGTCTTGGTTGCCCATTTTGTACTTGTAGGGATGTTAGGATCTGCAATAAAATCATCACTATCAGACATATCAGAATCAGGATGTTCAACTATCTCTTCACTTACATTCAGAGGTTCTGGTGGTGAAGAGGATTCTCCAACTTCCACTGCTCCTAGGGGTTCTTCTTGAAACTGAACACACCTTTCAATGAAGGATTTGTTTTTGCTAAAATTGATCAGCTTGTACCCTTTTGAATATTCAGAGTACCCAAAAAATAGACACTCTTGGATTTGGGGCTGCAAAGCCTTCCTCTTTTATGTTGGAATTCTAGCCCAAGCCCTTGAGCCAAAAATCCTGAAATGGGTCACATCTGGCTTGTGCCCACTCCATGCTTCGAAAGGAGTCATACCATAAAGATGTTTATGAGGCACCCTATTCTGGATATAGGCTGCACATTTTATAGCTTCAGCCTAGTACTTTGGTGGCAAAGTCTTAGCCTCCATCATGCAGGTTGCCATCTCTTTCAGTGATTTGTTCTTCCTCTCTGCAACACCATTCCGCTGTGGTGTGTAAGGGATATAATGCTGCATATGAATACCTACATCTGCACAATATTGAATAAAATCAGACTTGACATACTCACCACCAATGTCAGATCTGAGGACCTTGAGTTTCCTCCCAGACTGGTTTTCAACCAAAGCCTTAAAGACTTTGAAGAGGCCAAAAACTTCAGACTTATGTTTCAGGAAGTAAACCCAGCAATACCTAGAAAATTCATCTATGAAATTCAATGCATATTTGGCCTAAATCATGGAAATATGAGGGGATGGGCCAGCAACATCACTGTGGATCAACTCAAGAGGTGCAGATGTTCTCTCATGACTAGCTCTCTCAAATTTATGCTCTGGGTGTTTTCCTAGGATGCAACCTTGACAGACTCCTTTGGAAAATTTTATCTTTGGTAACCCTATGACCATCTCTTTTTCACTAAGATCAGAAATATACTTGTAATTTAGGTGACCAAATATTTCATGCCAAATATTTCTTGCCTCATTAGCATGAATCAAAAGAGCAGAGGGGTTTGAGTAGGGTAGGAAGTGTGAGAACATGTATACCTTCGAAGTATGATTTGCAACTCCTTTTGCAATGACTTTACCACTTGAGATCTCTATGATATCAACTTCATCAGGGGAGAATATGACCTTCTTTGGAGACCCAGTGTGAGTCATTTGATACACTGATAAGAGGTTAGAGGCAAGACCTAGAACATACAACACATTGCTGAACTTACCATGATCAAGATCAATCCTCCCTTTGCCCAAAC
>LPNX010443496.1:27361-78867 GCA_001517045.1 Pseudotsuga menziesii
AACCATCAATGTTAGTCATCATATCTTTCATTTCAAAAAATAAGGATTGTTTGCATTAATTGGTTCAATATTAGAAGCTGAGAATTTACCCAAAAAGCAATGTGTTTATGGATGTGGATTTTGTATGGATGTGGCAATGTGTTTCTACTCAATATGGATTTTGGATAGACTCCTTTAGAAGTTTTGGAACCTGTTCTTCGAGAAGATATTCAAAGGGAAAGTCCCAGTTTTTCATTTCATTTTTGTAGTCTGAAGTTGTTTAGTTATATTTATACGTTATGATGAAACCTGCTATATATCTTGGTCCTGTCCTTCCATGCTTTTGTCAAAATATTAGATAAATAGTAGTGGCGAAAAGATGTGTACTAAAATGATAAAGCACTATGTTGAACTTCCATTTCCTAACTCAAGTATTACTCTCTTTTGTTGAAATGTGTAGCCAGTTGGAGAAACCACAGCTGGGTCTGGAATTAATTAGGAGGCTTGTGCGTTTCCCAAATGGAGATCTGTAATATGATGGTTAGAAATTTTTACGGTTATCATTTCGGATAGGTATATTTTGAATTGATTCTCATGCTTTCAAAGTTCTAATTTACACCTAGTAGCTATGTATCTTTCCATAGATCCTGGGGTTTCACATATAGCTTATGATAAAAAAGCCCCCATGTATTTCTTCTTTTATTTCCTTTTTTGCATTATTGTGATTATTGCTAGTTGAGTTTTCTGATTTGTTTCCTGAACTGATTTCTCACGTTGCTAAATAATTTGTTCTTAACATTTCTGTTTGTGATATGCAAATCTTTTTGTATTAAATCTAAACATAAAATCCAAACATAAATCAGTCTAGGTACGCTCATGGGGATGTGTGGAGACACCTCCAAAATTTAGTAAAATTCACGTGGACAGGGGATGTCGGGTCCTTAGCATAGGGGTCATTTTGAAATCATAAAATAAACCCGAACATTACAATCCATAATTTTGAATTTTCAATTCATGTAAGTCATCATTGTGCAATGTAAATCTGAATTCAAAATGGCACAAATGTGAACACGACTCACAGATCACCATCGGTGTTATGATTTATCATAGTTTCATATTTCTCATTAAATCAATATGTTAGAATAATCAAGCCATAGTTAGCTACCTTAGACATTAATTATCTTCGTTTTTGTCTTATTTTCCTGGTTTCCATATTCCACTCTATGCAAGTTGTCCTCCACATGTCCTAGATGGTCAAAATTGCTAAAAATGAGTCATGGAGCACTTGGGAAACCTCTTGGAATCATTTTTTCTTTATTCCTGGCCTTCCTAGCGCATATCTGCTTTTTTTGCTTTATTGCTGCTTTTACTGAGTTTTAAGGCAATTGGGAAAGTTTGACTAGGTGAAGTTAACTTGTTTTTTGTCTCCATAATCCTCCACTCTTTTCTCCTAATAAAAGCATGTATTAGTTGTCCTTCCATCACCTATTAGCCTCCCTAATTGATTTTTCCAATTCGTGAGCTCCTTGACAGATTTGGAAGTTTCTTTTTGCACCTATGGGGAATTTGCTTAGTTTTAGTAAGCCTGCTTTTGACCAATTCGAATGGCATCCCAATGCATTTGAATATCTCATGTAATTATCTATTATGGAATCCTATGACTTCACAATGTTGGCTATTGTACACTTATTCAATAAATATTAGTGTTCTGCTCCATATTCAGTCTCCTTTGTGTGTAATTTGCATGTGTAATTGGCATTTTTTGTGAGTGTAATTGTTCTAACACCTGGGTTCAATTTCCACATGGTATTAGAGAATTTGTAGATCCATTTCTCTCCTTCCATATTTTTATTGCAGGTTCAACATCATTGACTGGGAGCATTCTGCTGACTGAAGGGACAATTTCTAAGCTATGGATCAATGTCAGAAGATCATCTTGACTCCATTTAATTTCTTTGAATGGAAAGAAGAGATGGAGATACTGTTGAGAGAAAAATGCCTCTATAGAGTTACTATGGCAACAAAAGTAGATCCCAATGTAGTTGCAGAGAAAATTAAATGGCACAACTGGAGGGATGAGGCCTATGGTCTCCTGTGTCTGAGCATATCCAGATACCTCCTTTTCCATCTTGATGGATTGACATCACCAAATTAAGTATGTGAGAATCTTGTTGATATTTTTTGTAAAATAGATGATATGAGAGGACATTAAATTGAGAATTAATTGATCTCCTTGAGTCCCAGCAGCTTCGAATCCCTGCAACTCTATTTTTCCAAGTTTAAAGCCCTTGTTTTGTAGCTAAAACAATGTGGAATCGAAAAGAAGGAGGAGCAACTGTTTTGGCCATAATATCAAAGCTTGGCCCTGAATATTCAGTGTTTGTTTTGACCTTGCATCCCACCAAGTTGACAGCTCGATCCTGGAAGATTCCTAAACTTGTAGAGTTCATGGAATCTCTCACACAAGAACAAGATAAACTGCTGATGATGGGCACCATCAAACCTTCCAAAGACCAAGCTCTGGTTGCTGGAGATTAGAGGGTGGATTCAAAAGGCAAGAAGAAATCTAAGAAGCCACCTAAGCAAAAGAGATACAAGAACAAGTCTCCAGAGGAGCCCCAAGGTTCCAAGAAGAACTCCCAGAAGAAGAATAACAAAGGAGAAATGAGCAAGTGCGCATACTGCAGTAAGGGAAATCATCCTGAAAGCTCCTGCATGAAGAAGGAAATTAACATGCTGACCCAAATCCTGGAGAAGAATGGCATCTCCCTTCTTGATAGCTCAAAGAAGAGGGAAGGAGGATCAAATTCAGAAGACAGAGAGAGAGTTCATGCATTGGTTGCTAGCACATCAAGCTCACCTAGTTTCATCATTGATTCTGGAGCTTCAAGACAAATGGTTTCGACCAAGGAGGCATTCACCTCACTTGACATGTCAAAAGGTCCACCAATAGTACTAGGAGATGACTCTCTCACTAAAATTTTGGGCAAAGGGAGGATTGATCTTGACCATGGTAAGTTCGGCAATGTATTGTATGTTCCAGGTCTTGCCTCTAACCTCTTATCAGTGTATTAGATGACCCACACAGGGTCTCCAAAGAAGGTCATATTATCCCCTGATGAAGTTGAGATTATAGAGATCTCAAGTGGTAAAGTAATTGCAAACGGATTTGCAAATCACACTTCGAAGGTATACATGTTCTCACATTTCCTACCCTACACCCCTCTGCTCTTCTGATTCATGCTAATGAGGAAAGTAAGATTTGGAATGAAAGATTTAGCCATCTTAACTACAAGTATATTTCTAATCTTAGTGAAAAATAAATGTTCATAGGGTTACCAAAGATTAAGTTTTCCAAAGGAGTCTGTCAAGGTTGCATCTTAGGAAAACACCTAGAGCATAAATTTGAGAAATCTAGTCATGAGAGAACCTCTGCACCTCTTGCACCTCTTGAGTTGATCCACAGTGATGTTGCTGGCCCATTTCCTCACATTTCAATGAGTCAGGACAAATATTAATTGACATTCATAGATGAATTTTCCAGGTTCTGCTGGGTTTACTTCCTGAAACACAAGTCTAAAGTTTTTGGCCTCTTCAAAGTCTTTAAGGCTTTGGTTGAAAACCAGTCTGGGAGGAAACTCAAGGTCCTCAGATCTGAAAATGGTGGTGAGTATGTAAATTCTAAGTTCATTAAATATTGTGTATATGTATTTATTCAGATGCATCATTCTATCCCTTACACACCACATCAAAATGGTGTTGCTGAGAGGAAGAACAGATCACTGAAAGAGATGGAAACCTGCATGATGGAGGCTATGACTTTGCCACCAAATTTTCGGGTCGAAGCTATAAACTATGCAGCCTATATCCAGAATATGGTGCCTCATAAATATCTTGATGGTATGACTCCTTTCAAAGCATGGAGTGGGCACAAGCCAGATGTGACCCATTTCAGGATTTTTGGCTCAAGGGCTTGGGCTAGAATTCCAATAGAAAAGAGGAAGGCTTTGCAGCCCCAAAGCCAAGAGTATCTATTTGCTGGGTACTCTGAAGGTTCAAAAGGGTACAAGCTGATCAATTTTATCACAAACAAATCCTTCATTGAAAGGAGTGTTCAGTTCCAAGAAGAGTCTTTAGCAACAGTTGAAGTTGGAGAGTCTTCTTCACCACCAGAACCACTGAATGTAAGTGAAGAGATAAATGAGCTTTCTGATTCTGATATGTATTATAATGATGATTTAATTGTAGGTCCTAACATTCCTACAAGAACAAAATGGGAAGCAAATACCATTCATGTAGCTGGGGAACTAGCTGGAAATCCTAGTGATTCTAGGAGGACTAGATCTCAGTTTGAGAGTGCCTTGTGTATGAAAGACCCCTTGTTTGTAGATAAATGCTATCTGATGGTTGAATCAGACCCATAGACATATTACTAAGCATCACATGATCCAATATGGAAAACATCCATGAAAGAAGAATTCATCTCACTCCAGAAGAACAACACTTGGGAGCTGGTTGATATTCCCCCAGGGAGGAAGCTAGTTCAATGCAAGTGGGTTTTCAAAACCAAGTTTGCTGCTGATGGTTCACATTTGAAATATAAGGAAATATTGGTATCCAAGGGCTACTCACATTTACATGGAATAGACTACAATGAGACCTTTGCACCAGTGGAAAAGATGGACTCCATCAGGCTATCCTTAGCCATTGCAGCTTCGAAGCAGAGGGAGGTACATCACATGGTTGTAAAGTGTGCTTTCCTGAATGGAGATATTACTGAATATATTTACATGCAGCATCATCAATTCTTTGTTACTAATCCATCTCTTGTGTGTAGGATAAATAAATCATTGTATGGGCTTAAGCAAGCCCCCAGGGCTTGGTATGCCAAGATTGATGGCTTTCTGCTATCATTGAATTTTGTTCGATGCAAGTATGATCCTAATTTTTATTTGAAGCTGATTCATGGTTATTTTATGATTATTTTCTTGTATGTATATGACCTTCTCATTACAGGAAGCTCAAAGGATGAAATTGCCTCCTTGAAGGATGCAATGAACCATGCATTTTCTATGACTGATTTGGGGTTATTGAGCCAATTCTTGGGTCTCAAGATTGCTCAAAAAAAACATGGAATAAAAGTACATCAGTCCAAGTATGATTTGGATTTGCTGAAAAATTTCAACATGAAATATTTCAAGCCAAGCAAGACTCCCTTCCTTTCAGGAGTTAAGCTTGAAGAAGCAAATTCTTCACCTATGGTAAATAATACACTGTATAGGCAACTGATTGGGTGTTTGTTGTACCTTATGCATAATCGACCTGATATTTCTTATGCAGTAAGTGTGGATTCAAGATACATGGATCAGCCTCATGAGATCCATTGGAGAGAAGCCAAAAGGATCCTTAACTTTGTTCATGGAACAAGGACTCATGGGATCTTCTACAAAGCTAAATCTGATCTTGTTTTGATTGGGTTTACTGACAGCGATTGGGCAGGTGAAAACACATATTGAAAGTAAACATTAGGATATGTGTTCATTATTTTTGAAGGACCAATCAACTGGTCAAGCAAGAAACAGAGTGCCATTGCACTCTCATCTACAAAAGTAGAGTACAGAGGAGTTGTAAATGCAACAACTCAATGTTTATGGTTGTAGGGGTTACTTGGTGAGTGTGGCTTCAAATCAGAATACTCAAATACTATCTATTGTGATAATCCAAGTACCATTCGAATCTGCAATGATCCAGTTCAGAGACAGAGAACCAAACACATTGAGATCCATATGCACTACATGAGACAGCTTGTGCATGATGGCACCATTTACCTACTCTTCTGTTCATCTTCAGAACAAGTAGCAGGCATACTTACCAAAGTTCTTTGTGAGAAGACTTTAAGCAATCTCAAATCACTACTGGGGATTACTGATCATGCTGTGAAGCATGATTGATGACAAGATTTCAAAATTTTGTTTTACTGTCCATGTTTAAGGGAGGATTTTTCCCACTGGGTTTTTGCCTCTTTCCTTGGTTAAATGGACATGCAGTATGTAAAGGGTGACTAAGCCTTGTTGCTAGGCCCTATTATTTTCTGATATTTTACTCATAAGTCAGGCTTAAGGAGGGGGGTGTTAGAATAATCAACCCATAGTTAGCTACCTTAGACATTAATTATCTCCATTTTTGTCTTATTTGCCAGTTTCCATATTCCACTCTATGCAAGTTGTCCTCCACATGTCCTAGATGGTCAAAATTTCTAAAACTGAGTCATGGAGTGCTTGGGAAACCTACTGGAATCATTTCTGATTTATTCTTGGCCTTCCTAGTGCATATCTGCTTTTTATACTTTATTACTGCTTTTACTGAGTTTTAAGGCAATTGGGAAAGTTTGACTAGGTGAAGTTAACTTGTTTTTTGTACCCATCATCCTCCACTCTTTTCTCCTAATAAAATCATGTATGAGTTGTCCTTCCATTACCTATTAGCCTCCCTAATTTATTTTTCTAATTCGTGAGCTCCTAGACAAATTTGGAAGTTGCTTTATGCACCTATGGGGGATTTGCTTAGTTTTAGTAAGCCCTCTTTTGACCAATTCGAATGGAATCCCAATGAATTCGAATACCTCATGTAATTATTTATTGTGGCAGCCTATGACTTCACAAGGTTGGCTATTGTACACTTATTCAATACAGATTAGTGTTCTGCTCCATATTCAGTCTCCTTTGTGTGTAATTTGCATGTGTAATTGACAATTTTTGTGAGTGTAATTGTTCTAACACCTGGGTTCAATTTCCACACAAGATACATGTACATATTTTCAAATTTATAACTTATAACATAATAATAAATGAATTATATTGGTTTATATTCATCACTTTAAACAGTATTTGGAATATGTTTTGTATTATTTGGTATTTTTTGTAAAGATTCATTGCTTTAAACAGTAAAGTGAAATATGTTTTATATATATAATTTTTTTAAGTTTTAGGTTTTTATATAAAAATGGGGAACACTTAGGGGAGTATCCTTTTGTTTTTGGAGGGGGGCACTCAAAATCCCCCATCTTGCATACTGCGTCAACAGGTCGGGTGAAGGGGTTTTCTAATAATAGTAGCAGTTAGAGAGCCATTGGATCTGTCTTTTGATATGACTAAAGGCAATTCCACTCACAAGCTCCCATGTTGCATAAAACGTCCTGCATTTTGAGGTTTTGTATTAATTTTTTCATATTTTTATTTAGTTTTTAATAGTTTTTATTTATTTGTAAATAGATTGGTGGACGCTGAGGGGAGTTTTTCTTTTTTGGAGGGGGTGCTTACCAGCTCCTCATTTTTTGAAACACATTCTACTTTTTGGGAGGGGGGATGTTCTCACCATCCACCCATTTTGCAAATTATGTCCCCTATTTTGGGAGGGGGTCACCCACAATCCCACCAACCCCTCATTTTGTGAAACACATCTTGAAAATTGGCGAAATAGGGGGTGTGGTGAAATAGTGGGTGTGGTGAAACATTTTTCTAGGTTCACCATCCCCTAATTTTGTAAAACATTTCCCCTCTTTTGGTAGGGGTTTTTATTTCCTTCTCACGTGTTTTAATCTTACTCGATTTAAATTCCTCTTATCCTCTAAAAAACACCATTCAATGTGCTGGACCACTTCCCATGACCTTCTAACTGCCTAATTGGTAAGGAGATCTGTGAGAAGTTTAGAGTCCCTTTTGTTTCACATATTTGGGCTAGGTTCCCATGTTCATTGCTTCACTCATTCCTGCTAGTGCACCTTGGCTTTCAGTAATCTCGTTTCTTTACACCTCTTCCAGGTGTGTTTTCCTCAGTCCTTTCCCTTTTATGGTAATCTCTGATAACAACCTCCCCTTTTTGTCTAGATTTTACTTTAGACGATCTTTCAAAAGTTTTCTTTGAACCAACCTGAGTCTGGCAGTTTGAAGGTATCAATTATTTTTTGACTTTCTTTGATCTGACATTGATTTATATCTACCTCAATTTGGATCTCCTTCTTTGAGTTTTCTGAAATCCTTCTGTTTATTTGAGGCAACAAGTTTTTTTGTTCTTACTGTACCTATTCCTATCACAGCTCTTTTAAAATTAATTCATACTAGCTCTAGTTTTAATACTCTGTTTACATATAAATCAGATTATAGAAATTTTTTGAACTATGGAATAAAACTAATATACATAACATAACTTAATGGAAAATTCTTCCATATCATATTCAGAAACTAAGAATCTAACAGGCTGAAAAAAGTCCAGATTGGTCCATTGCTATGAATAGCACACCGTCATCTAGGATAGATTTAGAGCCCATATTTTCTTTAGAACATTTCCTTATCCTATGTATTTGCCCCATTTCTTGGGAATATCTTTAGTATATTTAACCTTTGTGTTGGGTTGTCTTGTCCATGTGTGCCATAGTTTCCATAATTTGTTGGAAAATTCGCATTTTAGGTGCAGTTGGACACAACTTTTTGCTTCTCCAAGGAATTGTCTAGAGTCTATAATTTGATGGGATAATTGTTTACCTAGATCTCACCAGTTCTTCTATTACTATATTTCTGTGGATAGTTTTTGGATTTCTTGGATCTGGCATTGATGTAGATCTACCTTAATTTGTATCTGCTTATTTGAGATTGTCGATTTCCTTGTGTTGATTTGAGGAAACATGATTTTTCCCATTCCAATTTTGGTATTAATGACAAAAATTTTCTTAATGCACATGATTGACACAAGAGTATTTGTCTTAATGGAAACATGATTGTTCGCTACACCAACGAAGCTTCGTCGCTAAACCAACGAAAGATTCGTCGCAAGAATCTTTGATTTTCCTTTCCAATTTTGGTATTAATGCCAAATTTTTATCCTAAAGTTGTTTATTTTTTTCTAAATGCTACTTTCAAATGACTTAAAACTTTTATTGTAAATCTGAAATTTGTTGCTCATGATGAGGTAGAGAAAATTCTGTTCTTGTACCTTCTATTTACTTTCTAGATTCTTTAAATTTTTTCCATACAAGGAGTGTACTTATTCTAGTTGAGTAATAAGGTCCTTAGTATTGAATTAAATTTTATTTGTGTGTTCTACCCCATGATTTTCCTCAAACTTATTTGCTGGGATAGAAGGGATGGATTCTTCTAGACTATCCATGGAAGGAATTTGTGGAACAATTGCTAATTTCTTTACCACTTGGGACATGGCTCTATCTCTTTGTCCAATGATTTGATCCTTATTATCTTTTGAGGGGATACCTTCTTGAGGTTTGAGAGGAATTTTCCTTGGTGTCCCATTTTTACTAGGGTAGCAACAACCTCCCTTTTCTCATCCTATATTTTTTTCTTCTAGGTTATTCTTTTCTTACTAGCACTTTCCTTACCTCCTATCTTATTTTCCTGGAATCCTTTAAAGTAATTTCTTTTAAGTTTGTAACAACTCCAATCTGTAGGGATGTGAATTAATTCTTGTTTATTGTTAAAAACATGTCCCTATGGAGTTGGTAAGGATTCCTTCTTAGTGAATAAAAAAACAATCAATTTTATTATCCCATGGTGTGGGATAGTGCATCATCTTTTCCTTTTTGTACTTTTAAACTTATATCTTTCAAGGATTACAGCAAGAAGTAAGGGGCACTTTCATTTTCCTCTGGATTTTAGTTATTGGAGTACCTCAATTAGTAGAGTAATCTAAAATTATAAGCATATACCATGATAAATATCCATTCACTAGTGATGTACTTGATTAGGTGAAAGGCCACCTCATCCCATGGTGTTGATACAATTTCTCTTTTAAACCCAATTATTATTTCCTCCATTGTTTCATAACCTATGAGAAATTGTTTCTTATCATCTAGGGCTAGGTGTTTCTCTTCCTTGTCCTAGGATATACCAACTGGAGTGGGATAATATTATAATCGATTAGATTATTCTTGTCTAAAGACGTAAATGGAGATATAAATAGATCAAAATTCCAGTTGCAAAGTGGAAAGATGCTAATAATGAAGACCCTAAACCCACATATAATGAACTCATATGTAATTTCCATTTAGGTCATAGGATTTTCAATGGGGATAGGCCTATGTCTAATAATTCTAAATGTCGACTACAAAAAAAAAACATAGCAATCCTTTTAGTAAAATATATTTTCATATGAAATTTATATAAAATACATTGATCTTAAGTCTTAAAATTATTACTGCAACTTTGGTGAGAGAAGCAACCATGAATAAGGCCTCATAAAATTTTTCCAAATTTTGATACCTTGGCATTTGATACAGGTCAAATGAAACGTAGAGATCAGAAGAAAAAAATGCTTTCAATGTGAAGTTATTGTCATACAATAGTTGGTCACATTTTTATTCTCTACATACAAGGTAAATGACATGGGAAATTATGATCCATTACAAACCACATTCACGTGAAAATTTACCAATGATAATAAAAAAATGTGGCAAGTTCTTCCATAGGATATTTTAAAAAATGAAAAAAAATATTATTTCCATGGAGACTAGATGTATTCAATAAAATGTGAATCCTCGCCTCGCTCATGTTCTTTTCTCTTCAAAGGAAATACTATTGAAGTTGTTATCTTGTTAAATGGTATTATCTGACCCTCTAGTGAAACTTGACCATTGACAATGAAAAATTTCTTAGAATCTATGGTGTCTAAATCAATTGTTTTAGGGATTTCACTTAAATCAATAATTGTTATTGGAAATTTGTAAGTGCATTCAATCCTATAATTTTCAATGAGCCCCATCACTTAATTCCTTATACCTAGAGATGAAACTACACATACATTAACAAATTATGATGGAAATGAAGAAAAACATGATGTTTCTAATGGATCTCCATATGAAGTTGGAACTCCTAAGAAGGATGTGGAAGTCATTGAAAAATTTGAATGAAAAGAAAATCCTCCATATGGGAATGTAGGTTGTGTAGCATTTGGTAATGCAACAAAAATACATGAAATTATCCCTCTATATGGATCACAATTGTATGTAAGTCTAGATGTTGAAGTAAAAATATGTGTTGTTACACCTATAACAAAAAATTTGTAAGATTGTTCAGTTCCAAATAAGGACACAAGGGAATAGTAAGAACTAAATAATAATTTCTTGTAAGCAACCATGATGTTAAGTTTACAAAACTCGTAATTATAGGAAAGAAGTTCAACCAATGTATATTTTATAGAATGTCCATCATTCAATTCAAAACCCCTGATAACTTGTGACTTCCCATTAGAGAGGCCATTTGCAAAGAAAATCAATGAAGAACCTAGAACTTCAGTATGTCTTGTAAATTTACCAACACCCTCACACTTATCAACAAGTTTCAAATATGAATACATATTTCAAGCACTAGAAAACACATTAAGACCAGATATTTCCCTTCTTAAAATCATAGAAACATGACCACTTACATGGTGAGCTCTGAACTTGTCACTCATGCATAAATTTGGGAGAAAAAAAGCTATTGAAACATTTCTTCACTGGGAAAATTAAGATCAATATATAAATGGGGATGAATTTTATTGCCACTTACACCAATAGTCAAACTAATTGTCGACAAAATTGCTATAATAGCGATGAACATTTTCATCGCTAGTATAACACGTTCATCGAATTTTTTATAAATATTATCGTCCGTCGCTATAGAGACGATGTATTCGTCGCTACACCCATGGAGTTGTGTTGCTTAACCAACGAACATTTCGTTGCAATATTTTTTTTTTAAACATTGTCTTTTGTCACTATAGTGTCGAAGTCTTTGTCACTACACCCACGCAGTTGTGTCTCTAAACTAATGAATAGTTTGTCGCAATAACTTGTTCTTTTGTAAATCAACGACCCTTTTGTCGCTACATCGATGCCCACTTCATCGCAAATGTTTTTTTTATTTTCGTCACTATACTGACGTAGTTTCTTCACACGTATTTTGTTATTTTTGTCGCAATAGTGATGCAACTTCGTTGGAATAGAAGCATGCATGTTCGTCACAATAACGACACGTGCTATTCGTCGCAATAGTGATGAAATGGGAAAAGTGTTGCTATAGCCATGAAAATTTTCCCATGAAAAGAAGGGGTCATGTTCATGGCTATAGAAATGCACAAGTGTTGCAATAACAACAATTTTTCATGGGAAAATGTCCACATGTACTAGTGTCATGATCACAATGAAAATGACGATGACGATGATGCCGATGATGACGATCGTGATGACGTAGGAAATTAATTAATCTTTACTTATGGTTTTTTCTCCTTTAATTTTTAGATTCGGTCATGTTTGATTCTAGAAACCCTCCCACAGTGTTAATGCAGGCGTCAGGTCTAGCCAGTCCAAATTTTAGTCTAAGCCAAATTGACACAAACCAATAAAATTCAATATTTCTATTGCAATACACAATCAAAATATATAGAGTAGATATATTACTTCATACCTAGTACACTTCAATAGAATTCATCATCTTCTTCATCCAAGTCATCTTATGTATCATTCGAACTAGAGTCAACATTATAAGGATTGTCCATATCACCATCGCCATCTATGTCAGTTACGATCATCATGTCATTGTCGATATCATATTCATGGACATTGTATACTACATCATTTGATTCAACTAATTCTTCAACATATTCTTCTGGAACATGATCATATAACTCATGTTGATCATGATCTTTATCATCGTCTTATTCTTGGAGACCCTCTTCATTACCTTCCTCTAGGTTATACTTTACCGGCCTTCCCTTTGGATCGTGTCTCACAACAAAAGACTAACCCATTTTACCTGGAACCTAAGAGTAAAATACCTATTCACATTGGCTTGGAAGAACATAGGGCTCCATTCCTGGATCAAACAAACTTGTATTTACCATAGTAAATACATTATCATGTTCAATAATAGTTCTATCGAGATCACATTGATTCAATAGTAACCTATACCATTTGACAATGAACATAACTACCTTGAAGGAGTTAAATTCACACTAAAGAATATCTTCCATATACCCATAATATCGATTTTCTGAGAGTTATGGATGTCCGTCACTTCTAGAGGAAACATTAGTCACCTCAAAGACTGTAGATATCCTACAATCTGATGTTTTCTTCATTTGATCCAACCTTTTGATGCGATATCTACAACCATTGCACACCATATCCTTATGGTGTTTTACCTACAATAAGCCATACACAAAAAGATTGCATAATTATTCAATATTTATGATTAAGTGCATGTTTATACCATACAGGGAAAAAATCAACGTGTACATCAATATGTAATTTGCAAAAATGAAAGTAGAGTGGTTGATTAATATGCTTTCCTTCTTATCTTTTAAACCATATGCTAAATCGATTTCCCTTTGTGTAAGATTGGTATCTCCATTGCGATGTGCTACTTTAACCAATGAAGCCACACCTTCCCATGATATTCCATGACCATATTGTTCACAAAATTCAATCCATACCTTCATCCAGTTAATATTGTTTGTGATGTGTAAATTAATGGCATCCCACTCTCGACCAACTGCTTGATGACAATAAAAATAAAAATTCAATACAAATGTAAATTATCTTAACAAAGTATACGCCCTTAATTGATGCAATATATTAAATATAAAAATAGAGTATGTATGCTATATATAGATAAAATTCAACAATAAAATGTATTATATTAATTAATATCCAATAGCTAATAATTACCTTTTACCTTCCTCAATATACCTTTCCCCTTCAGGTACTCCCCTTCAAAATTGTTATTGGAGTCCGGATCACAAATGTGATGTAAATTGAGATTTGATGCTAAATTGGGAAGATATTCACTAATATACAACATGGTTTGGTATACCGTATATCCCTCCATCATAGAACCCTCAACACATTCTCGTTGTCTAACCAAACCCTTCATAAATTTCAAGTGCCTCTCAGGCATCCACATGGACCTTGAGTGCACAGGTCCACACAATTCAATCTCCTCAACTTGGTGTATGAGGTAGTGTTCTTGTGCATTGAAAAATTCCAAAGGTATATGCTTCTCCATTTCACACACGAGATGAGGAATTTATATGCTCCAATACTTTATATCTTCTTTATGGATTTCTTTAGATGACGACCATCTACAAGTGACACAAACCAATAAAGATATTTAACAAAAAAAACATTAAATTACATAACATGAATTAGTGCACAAAAAAAAATATAAGCTCTACGATGAATTAAACAAACACTAAGCACATGCAAAAAATCGCTAGTTACCTCATGTATTTCCCAATATTATATATAACTTGTTTGGCATTGTTGTCGAAGTTGTCCGGGAGAGAGAGAGGTAGAACATAATGTAACAATATACACACCACATCATTTTTTAAACAAAGAGTATACAAACAAAATAAAAAAAAATGCACCGGAATAAAAAACAATAATTATATGGATACCATAATAATTAACTTCATGAAGACATGCCAATCATGCATTTTCACCCCCGCAAAATCACCTTTCTTTGTTATGATATTCTTCATGTTCGAACAAAATATAGAGGGAAATTTAATTTTCTGCGTGACTTCTTTTACAACATTACTTTGCTGCTCCGTTAACATCCATGGAAGTGAGTTTATATTAATTTGGTCTCCGTTGCTATGAAATTGAATGATGTATTTCATTGCATGGTTTCCTTCTTGAATGTATTTGCAAATTTTGACATTTTTTTATTTTTTGTTCCTTAGATCCAATATTCTCCATAATGTTTTAGTCACATTATTTTCGATATGCATTGTATCAAACATATGAGAAATTTTTAGGTGATCATAGTAGGGAAACCTGCTGAATTGTTTAGGGTAACTTTTCATTCATCGTGGAATCCCATTAATTCCTTCATGATCACGACGAATACCATGAATCGTAGTTTATAAAGAAATTACAGAAATCAATGGCCACTATAGTAAACAACACACAATAAAAAAGTTACATAACATTTCATATATGATGATCCATACGTACCATCTTGACGATTTATATTATAATTGCAACTTCCATATGTGAGGTGCTATTCTATGTGGTTTTAATGCAGTCTCTTACATCCCGTTGAATAGATTTTTTTCGGTTGTTCGATACTTGTGATTCTTAGAGAGGAAGTGCCTATACTCATCAAACACCTCGTTTCTTAAGATTTTTGAGCAATGAGATTTGATCTTAGGACCACAAACTGGACATGCAAATTTTCCCTTTGTATGAAGACCTACATAAATATATGGAATATCTATGTCAATTATAATTATATATAAAATGAATGCAATATTTATAAAAACATGCGTGCATAGTACTATATTAACTAGTTCATAAAATGAAATGCAATTAAAGTGGAACTTAAAAATACAAACCACAAAAATGGGTTAAACTTGGGGCATTGTGTATTGTCCATACAAGCATTGCATGGAATTGAAATTGCCTTTGTCATATTGGTCTATATAATCCATACATATTGATGCCATTCCATAACTTTAGTAGCTCGTCTATAAGAGGTTCAATATATACATTCATATCTTTAACTTGGTACTTACCTAATTGATTTGAACATATAAAATTATAATTATGAGTACCATTTAGATATATAAACCATGCACAAGAGAATACACACACACACACACACACACACACACACACACACATACATACATACATACATACANCATTATGTGCTCCCTCTTTATTGACAACCATGGAGGAATGTTATTGTTGATAACAAAAATTGGCCACACTGTGTAAATGGATCTCATCTCTACAAATGGATTGACACCATTTACTTCCAAAGAAATCCTAAGATTATGAGGTTCTTCTTTAAAGTGACGCCAATTTTCCTCCATATCTAATGCATAAACATCTGCAAGAATTCGAATAACGTCATATTGACTTCTATTCCTTGCATGGTAATCCATAAATTGTGCTATGTTTTTGCACATGAACAATTGTTTCAAACATGGAAGAATGGGAATATAATGAAGAACCTTGCGAGGCACCTTTTTTATAACTTGATTTGCTTTATATCTACTTATATTCCATTCCATACATTATATTGCAAATTCTTGTTGATTATAATATACAACATGGTCATCGAGGCATGCATGAAATTCCTTCCTAATGCATTCCAATTTCTTTCATGATGGAAGATAAATCTCAATATGTGCAAGGTAAAATATTTGATGGTGGTAACAAAAATTCAAATATCAAGCCACATCAAATAAAAATAAAAATTGAGTTAATATAATATATAAATAATATTAATGAAACACATTTCATGCGTATTAATTTGAATTATGAATTAACAATACAGTTATTAGAGAAACAAAGATGACCTTTGTAGCAGGAATCAGAAAAACCACAGTATTCATAATTGTATATAGATGTTTCAAATCCAAAACAGGATCCATCATCAGGATAGTTTGCTGAGTAATCATGAAGAGTGAGAGAACTGAAAAAATAGGTTAGTTTCTTGTATCTACAAGTTTTTAAGAAATTCAAATCTTCTGCTCTCTTCATGATTTTAACTCTTAACTTCTCCAGTAACTGGACATGATTCCAGATTTCCCTTCCGTATTGGGAAGTAATTTTTGTAGCAAGACTTCTGTGGTAGTTAATTGTAGAAACCATAGTATTCATAATTGTATATCGACCTTTCAAATCCAAAATAGGATCTATCATCAGGATAGTTTGCCGAGTAATCATGAAGAGTGAGAGAACTGAATAAATAGGTTAGCTTCTTATCTTTGCAAGTTTTTAAGAAACTCAAATCTTCTGCTCTCTTTATGATTTTAACTCTTAACTTCTCCAGTAATGAGACATGATTCCAAATTTCCATTCCGTATTGGGAAGTAATTTTTGTAGCAAGACTTCTATGGTGGTTAATTGTAGAAACCACAGTATTCATAATTGTATATCAACGTTTTGAATCCAAAACAGGATCCATCATCAGGATAGTTTGCCGAGTAATCATGAAGAGTGAGAGAACTGAATAAATAGGTTAGCTTCTTGTCTCTACAAGTTTTTAAGAAATTTAGATCTTCTTCTCTCTTCATGATTTTAACTCTTAACTTCTCCAGTAACCGGGCATGATTCCATATTTCCCTTCCGTATTGGGAAGTAATTTATGTAGCAAGACTTCTGTGGTGGTTAATTGTAGAAACCACAATATTCATAATTGTATATCAACGTTTCAAATCCAAAACAAGATCCATCATCAGCATAGTTTGTCGAGTAATCATGAAGAGTGAAAGAACTGAATAAATAGGTTAGCTTCTTGTCTTTGCAAGTTTTTAAGAAATTCAAATATTCTACTCTCTTCATGATTTTAACTCTTAAATTCTCCAGTAACCGGACATGATTCCAGATTTCCCTTTTGTATTGGGAAGTAATTTCTGTAACAAGACTTTTGTGGTGGTTAATTGTAGAAACCACAGTATTCATAATTGTATATCAATGTTTCGAATCCAAAACAGGATCCATCATCAGGATAGTTTGCCGAGTAATCATGAAGAGTGAGAACTGAATAAATAGGTTAGCTTCTTGTCTCTACAAGTTTTTAAGAAATTTAGATCTTCTACTCTCTTCATGATTTTAACTCTTAACTTCTCCACTAACCAGACATGATTCTAGATTTCCCTTCTGTATTGGGAAGTAATTTCTGTAGCAAGAATTTTGTGGTGGTTAATTGTAGAAACCACAGTATTCATAATTGTATATCGACGTTTCGAATCCAAAACAGGATCCATCATCAGGATAGTTTGCCAAGTAATCATAAAGAGTGAGAGAAATGAATAAATAGGTTAGCTTCTTGTCTCTACATTTTTTTAAGAAATTCAGATCTGCTGCTCCCTTCATGATTTTAACTCTTAACTTCTCCAGTAATAGGACATGATTCCAGATTTCCCTTCCATATTGGGAAGTAATTTCTGTAGCAAGACTTCTGTGGTGGCTAATTGTAGAAACCACAGTATTCATAATTGTATATCGGTGTTTCTAACCCAAAACAGGATCCATCATCAGGATAGTTTGCCGAGTAATCATGAAGAGTGAGAGAACTGAATAGATAGGTTAGCTTCTTGTCTCTGCAAGTTTTTAAGAAATTTAGCTCTTTTTCTCTCTTGATGATTTTAACTCTTAACTTCTCCAGTAACCTGACATGATTCCAGATTACCCTTCCCTATTGGGAAGTAATTTCTATAGCAAGACTTCTGTGGTGGTTAATTGTAGAAACCACAGTATTCATAATTGTATATCGATGTTTTGAATACAAAACAGGATCCATCATCAGGATAGTTTGTCGCGTAATCATGAAGAGTGAGAGAACTGAATAAATAGGTTAGCTTCTTATCTCTGCAAGTTTTTAAGAAATTCAGATCTTCTGCTCTCTTCATGATTTTAACTCTTGGCTTCTCTAGTAACCGGACATGATTCCATATTTCCCTTCCGTATTGGGAAGTAATTTCTGCAGCAAGACTTCTGTGGTGGCTAATTGTAGAAACCATAGTATTCATAATTGTATATCAACGTTTAAAATCCAAAATAGGATCCATCATCAGGATAGTTTGTTGAGTAATCATGAAGAGTGAGAGAACTGAATAAATAGGTTAGCTTCTTGTCTCTGTAAGTTTTTAAGAAATTCATATCTTTTTCTCTCTTCATGATTTTAACTCTTAACTTCTCCAGTAACCGGACATGATTCCAGATTTCCCTTCCGTATTGGGAAGTAATTTCTATAGCAAGACTTCTGTGGTGGTTAATTGTAGAAACCATAGTATTCATAATTGTATATCAACGTTTTGAATCCAAAATAGGATCCATCATCAGGATAGTTTGCCGAGTAATCATGAAGAGTGAGAGAACTGAATAAATAGGTTAGCTTCTTGTCTCTGCAAGTTTTTAAGAAATTCAGATCTTCTGCTCTCTTCCTGATTTTAACTCGTAACTTCTCTAGTAACCAGACATGATTCCATATTTCCCTTCTGTATTGGGAATTAATTTCTGTAGAAGGACTTCTGTGGTGGTTAATTGTAGAAACCACAGTATTCATAATTGTATATCCACGTTTTGAATCCAAAACAGGATCCATGTCTGATTACTGGAGATGTTAAGAGTTCAAATCATGAAGAGAGCAGAAGATCTGAATTTCTTAAAAACTTGCAGAGACAAGAAGCTAACCTATTTATTTAGTTCTCTCACTCTTCATGATTACTCGGCAAACTACCCTGATGATGGATCCTAGTTTGGATTCAAAACGTCGATATATAATTATGAATACTGTGGTTTGTACAATTAACCACTACAAAATTCTTGCTACAGAAATTACTTCCCAATACGAAAGGGAAATCTGGAATCATGTTCGGTTACTGGAGAAGTTAAGAGTTAAAATCATGAAGAGAGCAGAAGATCTGAATTTATTAAAAACTTGCAGAGACAAGAATCTAACCTATTTATTTAGTTCTCTCACTCTTCATGATTACTCGGCAAACTATCCTGATGATGGATCCTATTTTAGATTTGAAACGTCGATATACAATTATGAATATTGTGGTTTTTGTAATTAACCACCATAGAAGTATTGATACAGAAATTACTTCCCAGTACAGAAGGGAAATATAGAATCATGTCTGGTTACTCGAGAATTTAAGAGTTAAAATCATGAAGAGAGCAGAAGATTTGAATTTCTTAAAAACTTGCAGAGACAAGAAGCTAACCTATTTATTCAGTTCTCTCACTCTTCATGATTACTCAACAAACTATCCTGATGATGAATTTTGTTTTGGATTCGAAATGTCAATATACAATTATGAATACTGTGGTTTTTCTAATTCTTGCTACAATTAACCACCACAGAAGTCTTTCTACAGAAAGATGACCTTTATCATGATGATTGTTGGGAAACCTATATGCAAGTTAATTAAAGCTAACATACAGAGTGTTCAATATTTGTTTTCAACCCAGGGAAGTATTTTATTTCAAGGTTAATATGCACTATATATGCTTTAAACACCGAGTTGTTGTAGGTAAATAATCCAACTCTCTGCTCAGCCATGCTCATCCCAAAGATCCACTTAATTTAGTCTACTTTCTAAAGGATACAACCACAATTACCTTTTACTATTCTTAATCTAGAATTGAAAGATTCAAGAAATCACATTTAGATTACTTTTGTAGAAAATGAAATCCTAATTGAAAAACCATCTAATGCCTCACCCAATTATCTTGATCAAATTATTTTAGAAATCCAAAGGGTATGAATTGAATTCGGCTATTCTAGAAATTCAACGTACAGGAATGAAGTTCTGCAACTATAGAAGCAAAGGAATGAATTGTAAAGATATACAGAATAGTAATTAAAATAAATAGGTATGAAAAAAGCTATCATAGCTATCACACAGTTGAATAAAAGATAGTTAACCTATATAGTCGACTGACACCCCATACCACTGCAGCTTTCCAAGAGATGCAATCAATAACACACTGTAAATCAATAACTGTTGCAACTTACTATGAGGAAAGGAAAATATCAAAACATCACACACATAATAAATATAATTCCTAATTAACTCAGTAATCCCTATGAGAAGGTGGGCCCAACCTTCACATAGAGATGCTGGAAGTAACGCACGTTAAAACACTGAGATCTGAATCAAACTCCTTGTATTAAAACGGAAGATGAAACACATAACCTCAATCACAACTGATACAATAATTTAGTTAAATGTTCAACCCCTGGGTTATAATAGTTCCCCATATTTATACAATTACAGTCATAACATCCTCTTCCTATTATTGGGCAGCCATGAAGATCTCTGATCTTCAGGCTACCACAATTACAATAAACTATTACAGTCGTGGCAGGATGAGAGTAGAAGATATAGGCAAGCTGTTATTCAACCCATAAATAATGATCCTGATTGATTGAGAAGAGATCCCGTATATTACAACTAATTTTAAACATCGGCACACTGTTGCCTCCTAATCTGTCGTAATCTATTGCAGCTACCCTTGTATAGCTCGCATGGACTAATACACTTGGACCGTGTTCTTTGGCAACAATGGAATGGATTGAGATCAACTTTAGCAATGAATGTCCATCCCTCCTTTGGCATGTTTGGCCCTCTACACCTGTATTCTCCATATCTCGAAATATATTTATAAAACCATCATATGTTAGCATAATTTAATATGTATAGCCTTGATTACCACAATCCTAAGCATTAATAAAATAATACAATGATTAACCATACCTTTACGACTGAGTGTTCATGTGAGGGAAAAAAATCTGTTTAGCATATAGAATAGGATAGGATAAGGCAAAAAGAGGAGGATAAGAGTGGTAAAAAAGGGGCCATTTCTGGGCCCAACATCTCCCCTCAACTGTCTTGTTGCATTTCCTCGTGTAACAACCTCCATTATTCTGAATCTGAGTCTGACATTCTACTTCATTCATGGAGAGAAGAGAAGTTGTATGGGAATTCAGATGTTCCTTCTTTTCCTACAAATACCCTATGGACAACCCAATATTTCTAGCACCTCTGCTCTTCTACCCTGGTTAATGAGAAATCTCCCCTTTATGGTTTTTCTAGCCACCATATGAGAGGAAATTTAAATTCTAGTCCCAGCCAATTATTCTCACATTCCCTCATGCATTCAACACAACCCTCAATCCTGGAAAGTGCTTGCTCAAAATTCCTGTAATAGTAAGGGTCCCTGTTTCTAAGGGTTGGAGAGGCAACC
The DNA here is from genome assembly GCA_001517045.1 of Pseudotsuga menziesii. Taxonomy (NCBI): domain Eukaryota; kingdom Viridiplantae; phylum Streptophyta; class Pinopsida; order Pinales; family Pinaceae; genus Pseudotsuga; species Pseudotsuga menziesii. Next base: position 49,104 of record LPNX010443496.1, read on the forward strand.
TGCCATCTATGCTGACTAACTTCCAAAGCCATTCATTGATGCCTGGAGATCTGGCTGGTACAAGTAGCAATAACCCCTTCCTGAAGTTCCATTATATGCGGAGTGTGGATGGGACACGAGAGTAGAATTTTATGTCGAGCAAGGAGAAGACGAGAATTCTAAGGTTTTCTTTGGATCCAAAGATTTGAGTGAGCCTCATTGTGAGAGAAATTTCGGAAATACCTTTCCCACTGGACATGATTGCTCACAAAAGAGGAAAAATCCCTCAGTTGAACATCACCTGAGAAAGGAACATGATTCGAATGGTGGTCCAAAGGACAAGACATCTCATGCAAATAAAGCTCACATAGCAAATTCTGGTCCTCAAAATTACTTCCCAAAAATGTTTCCAGGAATTTCGCCGAGGTTTCTATTTCATATGATCTCAGTTCTTTCACAGACCTCAGTTTAAACCAAATAAACTGCTCAAATAAGAACATAGGGTAGGAAGGGGATGGTACTCTGGTTCCCAATAATTCATGAGAAAGAGCATACAGCTAGTCTTTTTCCACCTACATAAACTTGAACTTTTTCAGCTCTTTTAGCTCCTTCTGTAGTTCTTCCCCCTGGAGCTTCTGGGTCATGAGCTCTTCTGCCCATTTTTCCCTTAGTTCCCTGATGATATTTCTGTGTTCAGCGAGGGAAGCCATCCCTTCCTGATATCTTTCCACCTGACTTATCCACTTCCTTAATTCTATCCTCAGGATCAAGAGTTCTTTTGTATGTTTCAGGATTTCTTCTTCTTTTGAATTTTCTTCTTGATTAGAATCCAAATTGATCAAATTTTGAGGAAGTTAGGCCCATATCGTTTTACCTGATGTGCCACATTGAACATCCTGCACCTATGGTATCACTTCAGGGGGTGTTGGTTCTTATGTAATAGCATCCCTTCCTAGAATTTCTTCTGCAACAACTTCAACCATAGGTAGCCCTAAAATAATTTCTGGAGATGTTGGTTCTAGTGTAACAGCATCCTTTTCTAGAATTTCTTCTGTAGCAACTTCAGTAGTTGATTCTAAGGATGTTGGTTCTTATGGAGAAACATCCTCCTGATTTTTAATCTCCTTATCTACCCAATTATCAGCTGCAACTTCAACAGGGGGATGCAAGGCTGCTGGTTCTTGTGTAACAGAGCCCTGCCCTTCTCCTTCTTCAAGCTTCTAGGATTGTAGAGTTTTTGTCATGAATTTTCCAATATGGAGCTGTTCCTCAAGGATTTCAATGTCCCCCAAGGATTTTGATTGCAGTTGCTCATCCTCACCTAAATCCATATTAGGAATGATATCCATTCCGAGGTTGGCTTCCTATTGTATCTTGAGAGTCTCCACAGAAATTCTCATGGATGTTGGTTCTTGTGTAGCAACATCCTGGTTTACTTCCTCATCTTCTTGCTGTTGGGGTTCCATTTCCATTATCTCTGTGTCACGAGATGATTCAGGAGTCATGGTGCAAATTTCTTCGTTAAATTCCATAATGTTTTCAATCCCTGGTTCTTCTTCCCCCATTTGAGTGTTAATTTGAACAAGAATATTCAAGGATGTTGGTTCTTGTGTATTAGCATCTTGTTCAACCTCATTATCATTCTGCTACTGGGGTTTCATTCCTATTAATTCTGTGTCCTGAGAAGGTCCAGGGGTCATAGTGCAGACTTCTTCAACAAAATCAGGAATAACTTCATCCTCTGGTTCATCTGTCCTGATCTTGGTGGCAATTTCAACAAGAAAAAATGTTGGTTCTTGTGTATCAACATCCTGTTCATCTGCTACTTCCTTTTGATGGATCCTCTCTTGGGGAGCCTCACCATATTTCCAATCAGGTTGTCCTTTTTCTTCAACAGCTGTAGGTGTGGCCTGTTGTGTTACAAAGTCATGAACTATGACCTTGTAACCTGACTCGTTAAAAATTTCTCCAAACACGGGACAAACCACTCTCTATTCCTCATCACCAACCTCAGCATGAGTTGATCCCTCTAACTGGTCTGTGGCTTCAACAAATGTGTGCAGCTTCCTTTCACTCTGTTTCCTACACACTTCTTTCCAGTTTTCTAATTCCTTTTAGGGTGATTCTACTTCCTCCTTCAATAGCCCATTTTCATACAGAAGTCCTTCAATTTGAGGTTCTTCTATAGCCAGTTCCTATGGGGCATCATTTGCTTTGGGTCTTAGAATGGGGAGCCCGATTTGTGCTTCTAGGGTCGCCCATCTTGCCTGTGTTGCTTTTGCTACTGTGACTGACCTGGTTCTTTTTCTTCTTATTGGTGGTGATTCATGTATTTCATCTTTTGACCTCCTTATTTTTCTCTATGGTGCTAGAACTTCCAGAATTGCGGCTAATGTAGAAGGGATATGATCTATTTCAAAATTTTCTTGTTCTTCCTCGATCAGGGTTCGTCCCCATTCATGGGAATACTTGATGGTCAACACGTTCATGTCTTATTATATTATCATGGCTCTAACATCTTCAGTTTCAACTGTCACAACATCTAATGCTACTTCAGTTTCAACCTCTGCTGTCAGAGCTGCCCTAATATTTAGTCGTTCCATAGGGTTTTCTTGTACATTCTCTCCCAATTGTTCTACTTGATCTCCTGACTAATCCTTTGATCCAGTCTCATTCCCCCCCCCCACACAACTAAGTTGGAGGGACTTTGAACCTCTTGTTACTCTACATTCCCCCCCAACTGTGGATTGGAAGGCTCTTCTTGGTTTTGAGCAGGTCCCATGAGTACAAGTACTTCTACTTCCTCTTCTATTGGAACACTGGGCAAACTAACGGGTTCCTGAACTTGACCTATAAATTCCTCCCACGTTTGGTTTTGTTGAGAAAGGGCCTATAAAATTATTAATTTAATGAAACCATGGTGGGTAAGGGAAGAGATTGGATGCTTGGAGGTTCGGAAAAACCCAACCATATGATGTAAATCATTAAATAAATAAAATGGAATGTTTAGCAAGACTCCGTGATGGAGATGAGATAATAAAGGAAATTCAGAGTGATAGACTATTTGATACCTACCGTCACAGGTGATATACTCCTTGAGTAAAATTGCTACTTGGTTCCATGGTCGATGCAGTGATTGAAATGCTATCCCCATCCAGGACGGTTGAATGTGCTCCCCTTCTCTGAGAAAATCCTGTACTGCTGCAGGATTGGGGGTTCTTCATCCAAACCAAGCTCTTCCCACCTGAGGAAGGCCAGTGACCTTAGCCACTATTGCTTCAGAGACCTCAATACGTAACCCCCAAACCTATGAGTGTGTTTATGTAAGGTTCAAAGTGAATTGTATAGATTCCTTACGATGAAACCCATTTAGACGTTGGAAGAATTCAGTCTATCCCGCACCTTGAAAAATAGCAAAAACTTCAGCATTTATTCTAATTTCTCGCATGTTTGGAGGTTCATGCCGAGCTGGAATCCCCATGTTTTTTGTCTTCAGAAGTGTATTGCAGTCCGACAGATTACAAATCCGGACAATGGAGGTTAAAGCACAGAGTATGCATGAACAACTGAGAGTGGAGTTGGGTAAATTAGGAAAGTTTTATAGGATCAGATTATTTAAAAAATTTCCCAAATTAAGAAAGGTGGCAGTTATCAAGTAATATTAATGGCCATTAAGTCACACAAGTGGATGGTTAATGATATGGAGGTATAATAATGGGCATAGAAAGGAAGGTATGATTAATATTGTCAGATCTAGTTAATACTTAATCAAGTATATAATCAAAACCATACCTTTGAAAATACGCGATGGATGGGACCTTTGGAGAATAGTAGAGTGTGTGAAGTGTAGCCATTTAAGTGTAATCATTATTGCAGGTATGCTGTAATGACCTTTCCTACCAACGAACCAAAACCATCATGTCAAATTGATCAGAAACATGATGAATTCTAGAGTATAAATCGGAATCGTTGGCGTCAGGAATCGGAGCTAGATCTGGAGGAGTCGCCAACCACAGTTGCAAAAAAAAAAAAAAAAAACTACCAATAATGGAGGAGTCACAGCCATAGAACATAGAGAAATCAAACATTTTAGAANTCAACAAAATGTGGTAGAGTCACAGCTACCAGAAAAGGTGTCGCAATTGCCAAAATAGGAAAAAGGCGTTAAGCTGATGGAAGTTGGCGGTGTTGCAACTGCCGAAAAAGGTGAAAATGGACAAAAATAAAATGGTATTGCAGTTTATGAAATCAGAAAAAGGATTTAAGATGATGAAAGTTGACAGTGTTCAGTTGCCGGAAAAGGTGAAAATGGACAAAAGTAAAATGGTGTTGTAGCTACGCAAAAGGGAATAAAGGAGGAAGTTTTTACGGTGTTGTAGCTGCACGAAACAGGGTAAGGGAGGGATTTTTATGGTGTTTCAGCTATATGAAAGGGAATAAAGGTGAAATTTTCTACAGTTTTGTAGCTGCATGGAACAGGGTAAGGGAGAGAGTTTTACGGTGTTGCAGCTGTGCGGAACGGGGTAAAAAACAGATTTTGAAAGTGTTACATCTGTGCAAAATGGGATAAAGGAACGTGTTACGGATGCAACAGATTTATTCAAGGAGTTTTCTTCTGGTGCAGGGAGTTACAGAAGGACAACCCTGGTCAACAGGCCCAATGATGACCACCGCTCCTTAGGCGCTTCCCTGCACATTTCATAATAAAAAAAAAACGGATCAAGTTCAAAAGAAAAAGATAACAATAGCAGAAAAAAAAAACAATTTATTTATGTACACAGATTCATATAAGATTTACAATGATTAACTAAGGATTGACAGGGGCAGAGAAAAATTCCTACCCTTGTTCAATCTGGTAGTATGGATCAGTTACAATTTGTGAAGCGAATGCATCCTTTGAAATGGGCTTATGGTAAAGTCATAGCCTGTGACCATTAGCAAATAATGGTGCCCGATTCTCATCAATGGTTACCAGGCGGACCGTACCGTTATCAAATAATCTGTCTACGAGGTATGGGACCAACCATCTTGTGCATAATTTACCCTTGAATTCCCTTTTAAATATTGAATCATATAATAATTCCCAGTCTCCCTCATAGAAGACTTTATTTTTGATGAATCGGTCATGCCAATTCGATCTCTGTTGCTGGATTAATACTATCTGATCCACAGCAGCTAAACAATTCTCATCAAGTTCATTCAATTGATTCAATCTTCTCTTCTGAGCTTCGGTTACATCTAGGTTTACCTCCATAGCTGTCTTCAGAGTCTTAATTTCAAATTCAATCAGGAAGACAACACTTTTCCCATACACCAAGTCATAAGGAGAGAAACCTATAGTGTTGTGCCAAGTAGTACGATATGCCCACAATGCTTCTAGAAGTCTATCAGCCCAATCTCTATGATGGCTCTTGACCGTCTTGGTAAGGATAGCTTTAATAACTTTGTTAGTTCTTTCCACCTAGCCATTGGCTTGGGGATGGTAAGGTGAAGCTATCTGGTGCTGAATATGGTACTTTCGTAGCAGAGCTTTGAATTGATGCAACCCAAACTGCGGTCCTCCATCAGTAACCACTTCCTTGGGTACCCCAAAATGGGTAAATATTTCACCATACAGGAAATCGATCACAGCCTGGTCATTAGCCATCACCAGAGCCACATATTCTACCCATTTCGTCATGTAGTCGGTATAGACCAAGATGTAGGCTTTCTTCTTAGAATGAGGGATGATAGGACCAACAAAATCTAAGGCCCATCTATCAAAGGTTTCAACCACCAGTTGTGGTTGAAGAGGAATTTGATCTAATATTTTGGGTTGGCCCATCCTCTGGAAGCTATCACAAGACTGGACATATATTTTTGCATCCTTGAAAAGGGTCAGCCAATAGTAGCCCATTCTCAGCACTTTGTGTCCTATCCTCTTGTCTGCAAAATGCCCCCCATAAGGCTCATCATGGCAGGCTTTCAAAATATGGAATATTTCATCTTCTCTTACACATATTCTGATCTCAAGATCAGAGCCTATGTAGAAGAGATGACCGTCTACCCAACAATACTGGCACTTTGCTGGATAATTTTCCTCTTTTCTCTTTTGGTCAAATGTGTTGGAAGCTTTCCTGCATCCAAGTAGTTAGCGACATCTGCATACCAAGGGGAGTGAGTTGAAACTGCAAATAAGTGTTCATATGGAAAAGAGTCCTCAACAGGCAAATTATCATCACTGTTAGTGAAACAAGATAAGAAATCAGCGACAACGTTTTCTCTTCCAGGTCTATCTATAATGGTAATATCAAATTCCTATAGTAATAACAGCCACCTAGTTACAGGTTTATTCATTAGATATTTGATGGCCAAGTGGTCAGTGTGCACAAATGTAGGATATCCAGTAATATAATGTTGAAATTTGTTAATGGAGTAAACAATGGCTAAGAAATCCTTCTTGGTAACAGTATAATTAAGTTCAGTAGGGCCTAAGTTTTTACTAATATAATAAATTCCTCCAATGGTAGTATTAGAAGCATCTAAAGAAATGTGAAAAGGCAGGGTCCAATTGGGTCCTCTTAAGATGGGAGTTGTGGAAAACTTCTCCTTAAGTTTAACAAATGCGGTCTAGCATGCCTCATTCCAAACAAATTGCACATCCTTCATTAACAGTGAAAACAAAGGAGAGGCAAGTTTGGAAAAGTTTTCTATAAATCTTTGGTAATATCTAGCATGCCCCAGGAAACTTCACACTTATTTTTGAGTTACAGGAGTAGGTATATTTTTTATTACCTTGATTTTTGAGGGATCCACCCAGATGCCATCAACAAAGATGAAATGCCCCAACACCACTCCTTCACTCATCATCATATGGAACTTTTCAGTGCTTAAAGAGAACTGGGTCTATTCACAACAAGTTAAAACCTTTTCCAAATTTTTCAATGCTTCTTCAAAATCTTTTCCATAAGGAGTAAAGTCATCCATAAAAATTGCCATACTATCATTAACTAATTCTGAAAATATGCCAATCACAGCTCTTTGAAATGTTGTTGGTGCATTGCATAAACCAAAGGGAAGCACTTTGTATGCAAAAGTTCCCCAGGGACAGGTGAAGGTAGTTTTATCTTGGTCTTCAGGAGCAATTTGGATCTGATTATACCCGCTAAACCCATCTAGGAAGGAGAATAACTTCTTCCCGGATAAGGTGTCAAGTACTTGATTGATGAAAGGAAAGGGAAAATGGTCTTTCTGTGTTTCCTTGTTCAGCTCTCTATAGTCCACACAGACTCTCCATTTACCATTCTTCTTGGGTACTATTACAAGTGGAGACACCCACTCGCTATTTGAAATGGGATATATAAATCCTGCTTCCGAGAGTTTCTGAATTTCTACCTTCACTATGTCCCTAAGATTGGGTTTCATTCATCATTGAGGTTGACACATAGGTCGGGAGTCAATTTTGATATAAATATGATGGGTGCACAGATTAGAGGGAATGCCCCTCATGTCTGTGTACTCCTAGGAAAATGCCCCCTTGTTTTCTTTTAAGAGACTGATCAAGCACTTTTGTTCATCTAGGGAAAGGATGGGATTAATATTCATGGTTTTTCCAAACTCTACTTCGATATGAACACTTTTCACATTTTTCAATATTGGAACAATATGAGTGTCACTGACTAATGCCTCTTCTGTGATATTTTCTTGTTCCTCCTCACCTAGAGTAGTATTCAGGATCTGATAATTTTTTTTATTGACAGAAGTGGGTTCACTGATGAAATTATTAATGGCGTTGTCTTCAGTTTCATCTTTAAAAGTTAAGTCCTTCCCTATTTTTAATAATGGCTGAATGCCCTCTTCTTCCTCTGGCTCCATCCATAACGAAGTTTCATCTTCTAAGCTTGGTCGAGCTGGAGGATAGAGAGTGAGGTTCTTTATCTCGGTGCCAAATGATATGGTCATAGACCCAGATTGATAGCTGATGCAAGCATCAGCTGTAGCTAACCAGGGTCTTCCCAGGATCAAGGGGTGTCCTCCTAGCTGCAACTTGGGTTGTAAAACCAAGAAGTCAGTAGGGTACTCCCACGAATCAATTGAGATGATGAGATCATCCAAAATTCCTTCAAGTTTAATAGTGGATCTATCTGCCAGTTCTAAAACGGTGGGGGTTGGCCTGAGATTAGTGAGCCCAAATTTTCTTACAGTTTCAATAGTCATAACATTAATTATTGCTCCTAAGTCTACTAGTACGTTGGGTATCTGTGTATGCCCAATCTGCATAGTGATAGTGGAATTCCTAGGATTGTCATATTTGGCCAAGAGGGTTTTCCCCATTATCAATGCAGATAATTTCCCTATGACATGAACAGTGGGAGGATCCCTGGGTTTCCTTCTTGGTTTCCTTGTACAGAGATCCCAAACAGTTCTAGCATAGATAGGTACATCTTGAAGGGCCTAAAGGAGGGGAATTTTGACATAAATATTTTTTAACTCTCCTAAGAGGTTAAACTGAGGTTGTCCTTCTACATTTGGTAGCATTAATATTTCAGGATACGGTGGTTCCCTAATCAGCTGGGTAGGCTTTGTGTTGATAGATGTGTCATTCTATGTTTCAGCCGGCTTATTAGTAGGATTTTCAACATCTTCAATAATGGGCGTTGCTGCCTTGGACAAATACTATGGATTCGTCCCTTCTTCATGAACAGAGGATGGAACATCCTCAATGATCAAAGGCTCCACTACCTTTCCTGATCATAAGCGGATATCATTACAGACTACAAGGGGAAGGGAGTAAGTAGGCATGTTGATAGTCTCAAACTGATGGAATTTTTTATTATTTGGGTTAGGATTAGGTTGAGCAGGCGGCTGAGGCCGTATCAACATATTGGGGACATCATTTTTCTAGAGTTGTAGCTGCGACTGCTGATAAGGCTGAGGATATTGAGGAGGGTATGGCTGTTGAGAAAACTGTTGATGTGGAAGCTGTTAAGAAGGATGATTATGGGGAAACTAGTTCCCTGGATGGAAATTTCTCCATCCAGGAGACCAAGAGTTTGGTTGGTTCGGTGGCTATGGTGGCTGAGCCTAGGGGCTCCAGGGATTAAAATTTTGCATTGAAGGTTGAGAGGGGTACCATTGAGGATTAGAATAAGATGAAGGGAATTTTGTATTTATATGTTGTATATTATTCCAAGTATTCATGTTATTCGAAAATGGAAATGATTCTAGAGTCATACCTTGATTTTGAGGCTGCCAAGGCTTCTTTTGTACAATAAAGTAGGTTGGTTCCACCTCTGAAGTTGATTCCTGTAGAACGGCCTTCACTTGAGGTAGTGACAGGCATTCTTTTGTGTCATGGTTCAGCTCGCACAACTGACATACTTCTATCTTGTTGAGTAGGAACTCCTTTAAAGGGTGGTTATTTTTACATCTAGGGAAGAATACACCTAGTGTGATATCCTCTACTACTTGTTTTTGCTTTTCCCTCAGGACATGTATTTTCAAGGAGATGGAGCTCATCATTTTTGTTTTGAAATTTTCAAGGAGATTTCCTATCTTTTCATGGGTGGCTCCTCCATTAGATGACTTATAAGTTTTGTCGAAGACATCAAGCTCTAATTTGTCCCATTTGTCCCACCTGTTATTTCTGGAAGATCCCGTGGAGTACCTTCCGCACAGTTTCACAATTTTCTCGAAAGAATCCTTGGAGATATCCCCCTTTCCTAACAGGTTTAACATATATAGGAAATCATACCTAATCCCACGAAGTAGGATTATTTTGAGCGCATCTAACCCATATTAGTTTGTCCAGATCTCTGCACATTATATAAAATCCTCTCAACAAAATATTCCAAACTTTCATCATCCTTCTGTACCATTTTAAACAGCTCTTCTCTCTTATCCTTTGTATTGCAATACTCCTGATATTTCTCCAGGAACACCTATTTCATCCTGTCCTGGTTATTGATAGTTCCACCTCCTAGGCTCATAAACCAACGTAATGCATTGTCCTTCAGAGTGGTAGTGAAGAGTTTCAGCTTCTGAGCGTTGGTGGTGTAGTCATAGCTGTGACAGAGGATATCAAATTCGAAAAGAAATTCATCTGGATCCTCTACTGCTTTTGCATAAAAGCGAGGCAATACCAATGGTGATATGTTTTTCATGGGGGCTATCCCTTCTAGTTGTTGAATTGGGAATTGAAGTGTATCCCCCGTCCCTTCAGGTAGGGAATTACCTTCATGATGATGATTTTCTCCCATTGCCTCTTCCTCTTCGGACTCATTTCTGTTACTCATGTTTTCTTCTGTTTTATCCTCTTCGTTCTTCCATTGATCGATGAACTTCTGATGGAACTGTATCCACTCCTCTTCAATCACAACCTTCTCTTTAATGTGATAGATTAGATCTCGATGAGTTGATCCTGTAGTACTAACTCTGTCCTCCTCTGCAGGGATATTCAAGGGTGTTGTAGCTCCTCGTATGTTCTCCATTGTAGAACCTGACGCTACCACTCTAGGGTTGACAGGGATTTTTCCGATGGGTGTTTCTTGATAGCGAGCCCTGGTAGAAGAATTGGTTCTATCAACCAAATCATCAATGGATTTTCTTCTCCCTAATTCTGGACCTCGCCCACGGCCTCAGCCACCTGCAACGTTAGTGTTCTGTGGGGTTCTGGGATTTTTAAGATGATCACACTGTACCCTTCTTGTATTCATGCAACCCAAAACATGCAAAGAAAAAAAGAACTAAAGTGGACTAAATAGAGACAATACTGGATGCAACTATAATAGTGTCTAATACTTATCCACCCTGGCAACGACACCAAAATGTTGGGAAACCTATATGCAAGTTAATTAAAGCTAACATACAGAGTGTTCAATATTTATTGTCAACCCACGAAATTCTTTTATTTCAAGGATAACATGCACTATATATGCTTTAAAGACTGAGTTGATGTAAGTAAATAATCCTACTCTCTGCTCAGCCACGCTCATCCCAAAGATCCACTTAATCTAGTTTACTTTCTAAAGGATACAACCACAATTACCTTTTACTATTCTTAATCTAGAATTGAAAGATTCAAGAAATCACATCTAGATTACTCTTGCAGAAAATGAAATCCTGATTTCCAAACCATCCAATGACTCACCCAATTATCTTGATCAAATTATTCTAGAAATCCAAAGGGTATGAATTGAATTTAGATATTCTAGAAATTCAAAGTACATGAATGAAGTTCTGCAACTATAGAAGCAAAGGAATGAACTGCAAAGATCTACATAACAGCAATTAAAAGAAATAGGGATGAACAGAGCTATCACAACTACCACACAGTTGCATAAAAGACAGTTAACCTATACAGTCGACTGACACACCATACCACTGCAGCTTTCCAAGAGATGCAACCAATAACACACTGTAAATCAATAACTCTTGTAGCTTACTATGAGGAAAGGAAACTATCACAACATCACACACACAATAAATATAATTCCTAATTAACTCAACAATTCTTGTGAGAAGGTGGACCCAGCCTTCACACAGAGATGCTGGAAGTAACACATGTTAAAACACTGAGATCTCAATCAAACTACTTGTATTAAAAAGGGCAGATTAAACACGCAACCTCAATCACAGCTGATACAATAACTTAGTTAAATGTTCAACCCCTGGCTCAGAATATGTCCCCATATTTATATAATTACAGTCATAACATCCTCTTCCTATTATTGGGAAGCCATGAAGATCTCTAATCTTCAAGCTGCCCCAATTACAATAAACTGTTACAGTCATGGAAGGATGAGAGTAGAAGATATAGGGAAGTTGTTATTTGACCCATAAATAATGATCCTGATTGATTGAGAAGATATTTCACAGATTACAACTACTTTTGAGTAGTGGCACACTGTTGCCTCCTAATCTGTCGCAATTTGTTGCAGCTACCCTTTTACAGCTCGCATGGACTAATACACTAGGACCGTGTTATTTGACAACGATGGAATGGATGGCTATCAGCTTTAGCAATGAATGTCCATCCCTCCTTTGTCATGTTCAGCTTGCTACACCTGTATTCTCCATATCTCGGAATATCTTTATAAAACCATCATATGTTAGCATAATTTAAGATGTATAGCCTTGATTACCACAATCCTAAGCATTAATAAAATAAGACAATGATTAACCATACCTTTATGACTTGAGGGTTCATGTGAGGGAAAAAAATCTTTTTAGCATGCAGAATGGGATAGGATAAGGCAAAAAGAGGAGGATACAAGTGGTAAAAAGGGGGCCATTTCTGGGCCCAACAATTATATATATTTGATGGATTATTTTACATACTTTAACATCCGTATGATTGATATGTTTGAAAGACCATCCATAACCTTCAAGTTCATTATCAATAATATAGCAGAGAGAAGATTTGTGTTGGAGTCTTCATATAGGGGTTCGTATGCCTTCTCAAGAAGAGGTTTATCGTGAACATCATCAAAGTCATCAATAATTTCATGATCATTGTCATCATCATCATCCATTCTAACATTAAATGAATCATGGATCAATGTATTTGTACCATCATCTTCAACTACATTATTAGTATGATCATCTTATTTTATAGGATCATTAACTTGTTCTCCATTAATCAGAGCTCCATGTTCCTCTAGTACTTGTTCTGAAAGCACTTCCTCTGGACGATATGTCATAGGATGAATTTCCTTTATAATTACATGAATACATCAATAGATATAAGTTAATATAATAAATATTAAAATAATACATACATTTACCAAATAAAAAATATAAAAACTTTATAATGATAAACTTACAAATGGATGATATTCATTCCCCCCCTTAGCGTGTCCATGTTCCCTACAATGTTTTATGGCTATTGTGATCAATATTATTCTCCTCTTAAAGCCCCTACATTGACTACCGTGGACAATAACATTTCCCATCACCCCTTGTTTTCACTGCATCCCATAGTCTAGCAAGCAATTGTCGATTTTGTTCGTTTGGATCATGAATATTTCTATTTGACATTTTGTCACAAAAATATTGAATGAATAATATCGACGATCTTAAAAAATCAAAGTCCACAAATCACTATTTCCGCAAACAATCATTTTTCCAAGAATAAAATTATTTCCGCAAAAATTATGTAGAAGAATAAATGATATCCGTAAACTATCCATTGAAGAAGAAAATAATTCCGCAAACCATCCATTGAAGAATGCAATAATTCCTCAAACAATATTTCTGTAAACCGTTTGTCGCTTCTATAGCAAACATGTCAAAACGTTTCTATAATTTGTATATCTTCAAATTCAAAAGTTCATTGGATAATAGATGATATTGAACCTAGTTTCCATTGCAAAAAAATTTCCAAATACGTCGCAAATCCGACAACATTTGGTGTTGAAAATCGAACGAAGTTAGGGGTCAAAAATCCGACGAAGTTTGGGGTCGAAAATCTGACGAAGTTTGTAGTTTGTGGTAACAAATATGACGAAGTTTGGGGTCAAAAATATGACGACGATTGAAGTTGAAAATTCGACAAATAATTTTATCATTTAAAAATAAATTTAATCAAAATTCGTAATTTGAAAGTGAAATATGACAAAACTGTAGTTTTTGTCAGATGTCATTAGATTTTGTCGTGAGATTTTGGGTTCAAATCTTATTGTGAATGGTAAAATTTTTAGATACTCGATACATGGTATCTGTGGCATGACAAATGGAAAATTTGGCCTAATTTTATATTATCATGTTCATAAGAAAGTTACAATTCCTTGAAATATTGGTCATGTCCGATAGTTCTCCTCGACGACATGTTTTTTTGATGGGACAACAACAATTGGTAAGGGTGGAGTCGATATGGTGATTTTTATTAACAAATCTCATTTCTTCCACCTAAAACATGGCTATGGAGGTTGCAATAATACTAGAGCTAAGCATATTGCTATTTGGGGATTGTTATTTGTTGCAAAATGCTTTGGGTTTCTGGAATTAAAATTCTTTGGAGATTCAAAGGTTATAAAAGAATGGGAAAATAATAGTTCATGTTTGAAGGTCCTAGAACTCGATCATTGGTGCACTCATATTAATCTCTTGAAGGGATCCTTTCTCTCCCTATGATTTCAACACATATATAGGTAACATAATCACATTGCGTATGGACTTTCCAAAGAGGCTTTGCACATCAGAAGTGGGTATCTCTCACTGATGGAATTCATTGAGGGAGATAAGACTTTGTATGTTACTTATAATATCTTTGATTAAGATAGTATATATATATATTTGTGAAGCTTAATGTTTATTGTTAGATGCAACTTTGGTTTTTTTCTATATATTGGCTGAAAACACTTAAGAGATGGATGCAAGCTTTAATCTATTGTGCAGAGTGAGGTTTGTGAATTGGAAATTTTTGAAGGTTGAACTCATGACTAGTCTAGAGAATGGATGAGGGGAATCTCAGTTTTTTAGACAATCTATATTTTTGGAATGTAACTTGTTACCTTTGATTCAATGAATATCAAGGAATGAATCCTTTTTCTTCTTGAAAAAGAGTTATAAAAGTAAGGGAAATCCCTATATATATGTGTGTGTGTGTGTATGATAAACGTTAAATTGAAGCATATGTTGTATCAAAAGAAACAAGGTGCGCGTACAACATGTAATAGATGTGTCATCTTAATGTATGTGTCTAATATTTTTTTTTAAAGGACATCTGACCTCTAATGGAAATATGAAGAGTCAAACTAAATAAATAAACTATCTAGCACAAATCTAGTTATTTTAAGTAGTGAGAGGTTTGCACTTGGTTCTTTTTATTCCTCTTTGTGATCAATTGATGTAGGGTTAAGATGGATCAATGCACATGATAAAAACCTAATAGTATAACATTATTATAAAATCACAAGTTTATGTACCAAATAGTTCATGCATATAGGTTCAATTCCTACTAAAGGTTATGTGGTTTTGTTGTATGTGATTCCTTACACGTGTGCAAACGAGCACCCACTGAGGGGTTGTGCAATCCTTCATAGCAGATTTGAAATGGAAAATAAAACAAGAAAGGATAAAATATAGGTCCACACTCTCAAATCAATATGCAAACATAGATCAAACATAGATCACCAAGATAAAATGAATAGAAAAAAGGAATGTGTTTTCATTTGTATCACAAACCATTAGAGGAAATTTCAACTCAAAATGGGCCTTTTAAATCTAATTCAAATTCCATGTCATAATGTGTTAGCCAATGAAATTGCTTTAAGATTGAAATACCGTATAGATCTTAAACACTTTTTCAATATAAATTTGGGGATAAGTATCATAAAAAAACTACCTTTTTATTGTATTTTCGACATATCTCCAGGTGTTTTTACTCAAATTTTGACTGGGAGAGCTCGTTGGATGCGGAATTAGATTCTGCATCCAACGAGTACCCACTCGAAATACTTTTGATGGACCCCACTACCCCCAAAACAAGAAATACCTAAAAAATGTAATGATGCGCATCCAACGAGTACCCACTCGGCATTCTTTTGACGGACCCTGCTACCCCAAAAACAAGAAATTCCTGAAAAAACGTGATGATGACATGATGATGTAGACCCTTGATTTTGTAAATGAATATTAACCCTAGATTAGGTAGTTGATAAGGTTGGTTACAAAAGACAATTATAAAACAAAGAGAGAGGAAAAATAAACATCATTCACCATCAATGAGGAGAGAAAGAGAAAAGTGAGAAAGTGAGAAAGAAGAGATACCCTAGAGTGGGAAAAAATCCCAATGCAAGGATAAACACAAAAATCGAGGCATCCTACACTAATCTATACAACACACTGAGAATTCCATGCAAGCACAAAAATCGAGGCAAGGTACAATAGACTCACAGGCTGTACTACTGCATTTATTGTAGGCACCTATGGCATGATTCTCAAGGAAGAATTTATTGCATAAAGGACTGTTGTTGCCTTTCACACACCTAGGTCATGTGGTAGAATATTCAATCCACTCTGTGTGTCCTTGGGGGAAAGTCTCGAGTCAAGGCTGTCACCTTGTTCTTGACTCCTCCGTTTAGGCTCAACTCCTAACGAATCCAAGGGGGGTAGACCCTATTAAGTTACTAAGGATAATTACTTAGTGTGGTGATGTTAAACAGAATGAGTTACTTAGGAGTTTGAAATTTAACTATAGACAATCAAAGATAAAAGGATACAAAGATGAACACACGAAAGCACAATGCTGAGACACAATATATAGATGAAGCAAGAAAATAACTAGTGCCTTAGAATGGAGTAAAAAAAAGAATTAATGTACTTGCATGTGCTTGGAGTGAATGTTTTGCAATTGCCTCTTGGTACGTTTTAAGTTAAATTTGAGGTGTGAGTTGATTAAAATTAGGCAAAGGGGTGGACTCCAGATATACCCGAGAGTAATTGGAGTATGTCCAAAACTAAACCTTCATGGCTACCCGCAAGGAATATGTGGGCTGAATGGAGTCTCTGGGGCTATTGTTCATAATGCCCCCATTAGGGTGTGACAAAGATCCGTGCCATGAGGTCACTTTTCAGAAGTTCCCGCTTCCTTTGGGTATTTTTCCACCGTGATGGTTTGATCTAGGTGTTGGATTTTCACCTGTTGGTTTGTTAATTTGGGAGAGTGAGTCCTAATTATGCTAGTCACTCAAGTTCTTTTGATACAGCTTGACTGATTGGATGAACCATATCCAAGTGCAGATCATACACACCGGAGTCATCTCAATTTTAGTAAATTTTACAATGGGTGTTCTTGTTTAAAAGAAAACCCTCCAGGAACCTCTTTCGATGCAAGTGGATCTCAATCAAGGAATCAAGGAGGGTTTAATTTTATAATAGCTGAAAAACAAATGACAGAAAAGAAAACAGATACACAATTCTGGTTTTCTAATTATTCCTACCACGAATCTCTTTCCCCTTTCGGGTCAATCGGGAAGTCATGGGGTAAGTATTAAGATTACTTTAAAATATCAAAAATGGAATATGAAACTGATAATGAATTAAAGTATACTACCCTGCAGATTAGAGCTACACTAGATTTAAGAAAGATGAATGAAAAAGAAAAAAAAGGACACGGACGCAAATCCCCCCAGGGGGAATGGGGAATGGGCTCGAAAGAGCCTATTCAAAAATTATTTTTATTAACAGTGGTTAAAATATCAGAGAACTGATATAATTCCTCTTGATCCTTATATGGAGTGAAATCAAGAGCTTACAAAGTGCAAAAATTAAAGGTTTTAGTCAAATGGGAGACGCCTGGGGGGATTTGAACGCTCCTAAGGCCACTTCCGAACAAAAGATTCCTTTATTTTTTGTCAAAAATAATAATAATAAAGCAATAATATTAGACTGAAATATTCCCAAAATCACTCTGAAAGAACCTTTGGGTCAGCTCACTTTTAACCAAAAAAAAATAAGCTGAAAACTAGTTAAAAGGGTAAAACAGGAACCAAGGAAAGCAAGCTTTCCTTGGGGTCTTGGATTTCCTTTTGGGCAGCCAATAAGATGTGCAATTTTATTTTAGAATATTAAATTTTAACTTATAGAAAAGGAAACTACCTTAACAGCAAGCTACGAATTTTCATTAAAATACTTGCGAAAATATGGTAATTTTAGCTAGGTCTCTTAAAATGTAACTTTATATGCAAAACAAAACTAAGATCTAGAATTAGGAAGGGATATTACTAACTAGACCTATGTGTAATTTTCTAAATGAGACAGATCTGAGCAATAAGAAACCTTAATAGTAACCAGTTTGAAGAAAATTTAAGATTTTTAAAGGAGGAAAAGGGGAAGAGAAGTGCTTGTTGTTGAAGCAGATCTGCAAAGGAAACTTGGTAGTGAAGCACCGAGGGGCATGATCTTAGCAATATATGTTGGAAACCAATGGAGTCAAACTTTAACCATATATCTTCTAGTCACAGCAAACCTGTAAGCTACACAACAAATCCTACAAACAAAACCATTAAATCTGAAGATACATATGAGAAGTAGATGATACAGCATGCAAATAATCTTATTTAGCATACAGGTATTAGTTCATTCAAACATATGCAGAAAAATAGAAGTAAGTAAGCTTACTTACAATGATCTATCCCTATGATTCTAATAGCCATTTAGGCAGACAACAGTTAAGTGCAAAAAATTGAAAAAATAGCAGTTTCACCTCAAATGTAGCATGATAATGATGATCCACACATGAAAGGCACTCCACAATTGAGCCTCCAAAGCTTCTCTTTATTTCAAAAAATGATGATCAATACACAATTACAATAGCAAGCCCTTCAATCCAGCTCTAACTAGCTTGGAAGAGGGAGCCTCATCTAGGATATATACAAAATATAGGACATCCAGCCCAGGGGGGTGCAATTCCTCATGGAATCAGATGAAATCAGCTGATGGAGAGTCAATCAATGTAGAACTGAAGCTGAAATAAGCCTACTTGTCAATCGAGGGATTGATTTAGCTGACACATCAACCCATACATCGACAGATCAGTCCACAGAGCATCCAGGAGAGTCCACACATGTGGAGGAGAGAGAGAGGGCACAATTCCCCATGAAGAAAACTGAATATCAACTCTGGATCTTATTTGATCACCTCCTTCAGTCAAGGATTTGTCAGATCCAATCAATCTGCTTCAAATCTGACTGATTTCAATCAAATCGGCTGAGAATCCACTGATTTATGATTTTGGATTTGCTCCATTATTCATCAATTTATTAATTAAAATAATCAATAATTGATTTTTGGGGCTTTCTGACCTGAGTGATGGAAAATCACTCAAAACTAGGAAATAGTGGGTCCATGGGTTTACATGGTGCTCTTAGCTTGAAAATGAGCACCTACATGACTGAAACTGATTATTTGGCCCACTTTTATTACAAAATCAATTTTTCCAATTAAATTATTAAAAAATAGCCTAAGTTTTGGAAAAATTAAATTTTTAATAAAAAACACTGAAAAAACTAAAAAATTGAAAAAAATGAAAAACACATAGGGGGACTTAGACATGTTCATATGAATCGATCATGATGTCTAGCATGTTTATACATTGACACATAGACTCTAATATCCTCAATAGGCCTTAATTCCAAGCTGACCACCCCAACTTTGGAGGTATGGAGTGAAAAACTCAGAAATTATCAGTCGTTTATTCAACAACCAATAATAACCAAGGGAAAAAACACCCTGGGCTGATCGGATTGACAAATAAAGTCTAAGATACTGAGTCTTTTACAGACACTATCATGCTAGAACATTTATTACAACTCCCCCATGGGGTATGAACATGTGATATAGTACAACAATCACTTCCCAGAAGTACTTCCACAGGTCTTCTGAAGTATGAACAAGTTAACCCTGTCCGATTCACCAGGCTCACTTGATAAAAAACCACTAAGTATAACTTAGGTGGTAACATTTTGGCTCCATCTAGGGACACATTCTCTGACTGATCTTTTGTTCAAAGGAGAGGATGTGAGAACTCTGGAATCTCTGTGTCCTACAAGGAAATTAGAGTTTGTCAGTAACATGTATACATAAGAAAAAATTAACTATAAAAACAAACTAATGTACATAATTAATCTATAATGTGCAAAAAGGAATATTTTACAAAAACTAATATACAAAGGAAAATTGTCAACATGGTACAAAATAACTATAATACAACAATATCTATGATACAACAATATGATATATAAAATTTAGAACTACATGCAGGGCAAGGTTCAGAAATTGGCCCTGAAACCACCAATGCCAATGAAGGCATCAAAATATCTCGGCGAAAAAAAACTTGAGGAGGAAACCATTCACTAGAAAGCTCAATCTTTCTCCTTCTAGGTCATTTAGATAGAAGGAGTTCGTTCCTGCTATTTCATCGATGATGTATGGTCCCAACCACAAGCTGTCAAGCTTTCCATGTTTCCCAGGTTTTTCCCGTCGTTTGTCCCAACGTAAAACCGTGTCACCTACTTGGAAGGACCCTGGCCGGGTAGACTTATCAAAGGATCTCTTGACCTTGTCTGAATTTCTGATACTATGGTCAAGAGAGTTTCTTCTACTCTCATCTAGCTCGATCAACTGGTTTATTCTATTCGGGATGGCCTCTTGATCTGACATGAAGGTTTAGAGAAGCTGATAAACTGGAAGCTTTAGATGGACTGGTAAGGTGACATCAAGGCCATAGACTAGTTCGAAAGGGATCCTCCCAGTTGAACTTTTCTTAGTGATCCTATCGTCCCATAATGCTAATTTGATCTTGCTATCCCAAGCCTTCTTATTGTCGCCCACAATTTCTTTTATTATGGTCATTAAGTTCTTGTTACTTGATTCTACTAGACCATTTCCTTGGGGATAGTAATTGGATGAGTGAGATAGGATAATGCCGTACTTGAAACATAAATATGACATCTTGAAAGAAACAAAGCATGGTCCATTATCCGTGATTATTCTAGCTGGCACACCAAATGTTGTGATAATCTTATCTTCTAATAAATCCATGACTATAGCATCGGTTGCCTTCTTGGTGGTATCGCCTCTACCCACTTGTAAAATAATCAGTGGCAGTAAGAATCCAAGAGTAACCATTGCTCGAGTTATCTTTGAACTTACCGATGAAGTCAAGCCCCCACTGCTGGAAAGGGGCTTGGACTACTATTGGATTTAGAGGCAAGGCTCTCATTTGTTGCTTTCCGGTGAATAACTGACACTAGGGGAAAACTCTGACAACCTTGTGAACATTTGAAAATAGATTTGGCCAATAGTATCCTGCTCTAAGGATTTTGTGGGCAGTTGTTTTTGCTGCAAAATGTCCACCACAAAATCCTGAATGGAACTCAACCATGAGTTTCTTGGACTCAGGTTCATCGACACATCTAAGTATTAAACCGTCGGGGTTTCTCCAATCCAAACCATCTTTTGCCAAACAATAATTAGTTTCCTTTAACCTTAATGTTCTTCTTTTATGGCCAAGTAAGTGATTGGGGCATGTAAGGTTGCATAGGAAAAATATGATGTTGGTGTACCAGGGGTGCTGCTCTAATCTATGAAGATCGTCTGATACACTTTGCTCTGAATTGCTGCTCTAGCAGATTATTCCTAAGGCCTTTTCATTTCCCTGGGTCAACATCCGTGCAAGACCCTATCCCTTAATTAATTTAGTAGGTTTTATCTCCAAATCATATTATTGAATCTTTGAAACCCACTTACCCCTTATTCCTAGACAATCCTATTGAGACATGATATCCTTGACAGCTGTATGGGGTACATATCCAATGATTTTGGAGTAACCTATATAAGTTTTGAAATTTTTAAGGGACTTGACAAGAGCATAGGCCTGTTTCTCCATCGTGGTATACTTCAATTCTGAATTTTGTAAGGCTCTACTCATAAAGGCTATGGGTTGCTCTTGTCCCTCCTTATTCTTTTGAAGTAGAACACCGGCAATGGTGTCTTTTGAGGCAAAGGAAAATATCTGGAATTATTTGGAATAATCTGGACTAATCAAGACCAGGGACATGGATATGGCATTTTTTATGGACTTGAATGCAACTTTCCCTTCATCCGTCCACTCAAACTTAGCATCTTTCTTTAATAGCTTTTGTAGAGGTTTCATTAATTCTGCTAAATTTGGGATGAATCTTCTTATGAAATTGATTTGACCATTAAAGGACTGGAGAGATTTTAGATTCTGAGGTAAGGGGACTTTCTTAATGGCTTCAACTCTCTCAGGATCAACCCTGACACCATCCTTAGAAATGATGTGCCCCAACAACTTGCCTTCATCAACTCCAAAGATTGACTTGGCGGGATTCAAGGAAATACCATATTTTCGACATCTTATAAAAACCTGCCTAAGATGACTTATGTGGTCAGATATTTCTTTTGAAAAAACAGTTAAGTCATCCTGATATATTTTGATTATTTTGCCTATAAGTTCTTTGAAGGGAAAATCCATGGCTCTTTGGAAGGTGGAACCAACATTCAATAAGCCAAAAGGAATTCTTAGAAATTTATAGGTACCCCAAGGTGTGGTGAATGTAGTCTTATGTTGATCTTCTTTATTTACCAACACCTGGTTATAACCAGAAAAGCCATCCAACATGGACATCATTCCTGATCCTGTTACTCTTTGAAGCAAAGTTTCCATGTCGGGTAATGGGTAATTATCTTTGAGGCATGATGTATTCAGATTTCTAAAATCTATACACATTCTAATTGACCCATTCTTCTTTCTGACAACAACTAAGTTGGAGCACCAAGATGAATGTCTTGTAGGTGCTATGATCCCTGCTGCTAACATCTTCTGAAGTTCCTTCTGCACAATGGGGGCCAACTTAGGATTTATTCGCCTAAGTTTTTGTCGGAAAGGTTTGACCTCCTTAGCTTCTTCTGTGAGGGGAATAGTGTGTTGAAACACATCCTCCCTATAGGATTTAAGCTCATCATAACTAAATTCCAACACATCTCTATACTCTTTGATTAAGTTGATCAAATTGTTCCTTTCCTTTTCTGAAGTACCCTTTCCAATTTTTATTAACTTGGGATCCTTGTCAGTTCCTATGTTTATTTCCATATAATTCCCAATTTTTATTTCTTCTTTTTGTTTTTTATGATGATCCTATCGATTGAAAAGATTCTCAAAAGCTATAAGGCTACTCAGGATGTGATTCCTTTCATTATCCTCCCACTCCTAACACTCTTTACCTTCCTGCTGATAACTGATCTTGCAACCTTCAAACTCTTGTAGATTGTGGATGAATCTCAAGAGTTGCTCATCATCTTTGAACACCTGACAGTGGTCTATATTATCCAGAATTGAAGGTCTGAAATTGATTTCCATCTTTCCATTCCCATTAATCATTTCATCCGATGGCTGGAGGGTGGATGCTGCTACTGCCAATTTATCTGTTAACACATTCATTTCCCTTTGGACCTTTTGAATGTTAAGTGCATTGAACCATTCCATAGTGTCCCATGTGGTATTTCTATACTTTCTTAGTCTATCATTTTTGCATTGATACTGATTTTTAATTTGGAGGACAACTAGATCTGAATCCCCCTTTATGTTCAACATCTTTATCCCCATATCTTTAGCAGTTTCTAACCCTAGGAGCAATGCCTCATACTCGGCTACATTGTTTGATGCTTCAAACTCTAACCTGAATGCAAAATTGTAGATTTTATCTGAAGGAGAGATGATCATGATGCCCGCACCCTTTCCGGTTTTGGAATAAGCCCCGTCAAAGTACATTTGCCAAACTTCATCGATATTTTCATTTTTAATGTTTTCCTTAATAGGGGCCATGAAATTTGACAAAATAGCATAGTTTCCAAAATTATCAATGAAATGAACAAATTCATTTTCGGGCTTCTTAGGGTTTTCTACATGTCGTTTCCGCATCTTTTCTCTGTGGATAATCACCCTAGTGTTCTCTGATGCAGGTATAGTAGCATATGTCCAATCCATTTGAATGTGCCCACCAAGAGTTGCGGCCCATTTTATGGATAGCAACATACCCCAATTATCTGGAACATCTATCACCACCACATCCATCGACATGTCGATATCAGGATACTTAGCTAACTTGACCTGTAAATTTAAGATTATCCCTACCATTTCAACTTCTCTTGCATCCATGGCACAAACATTGTGGTAGGGTTGGGTGACCCTTAGATTTAGCTGTTCCATTACTTTTCTTGTCATGACATTTGATGAAGCACCTGAATCTAACATGCAGTTATGAAGGAGAAGTTTATCAACTAAGAGGGAGACATAAAAAGGCGGGTGGTATTCTCTTCTCGAATCAACACTGTTGAGGACTATAGGCATATATATAGGTTCAATATGTTCAACTTCAAATATAGCATTGTTATTAGGAAGAGGATCCTCTTTGACAATATTATGAGCTTTACTTTGACTATCCTCTAAGGCTTTCAACAATTTTTCTTTTTGACCAGGAATTTTAAGGACATCAGTTGCATAAACATGAATCTTAGCACTACTTATCCATTCTCCCATATCAATATTTGATTCAGGGACAATAGGAGGATCTGAGAGGGGAGGAGCGGTTACCTTTGTCTTGTACTGTTTAGACAGTGATGGATTCTCCCTTCTTTGATATACTGCTCCCTTGAACCTAGCCTCCTTCATTTCCTTAATTGATTTTGAAGAAGGAATTACACCGTAAAAGTTGGAAAGGAGATCCTTCTCGTAACCATAATCCATGGCCTGTTGCCAATGCTAGTTTGATAAAGGATAGGTTTGGCCTACCATGTACACATGATCAGACTCGCCTGATGATTTTTCCTCATTAGTGACCTCGACCATTCCATGTTCTATAACTTGGTTTTCTATATAGCAAGTGCTTTCTTGGTGGAATTGATCACAAGGTCTACACCATGGAATTAATTCTTCTACCAGGTTAGTTGAGTCTAACTGGTTTGGGATCCTAGGTTCTTGTTGAGGAGCCTTCTTCTGATACACCTGATTCTGTTTAGGATGGAAATTCCTAGGTCCATTATTTCTTTCCATTGTGATTATTTTGTTCTGAATATTATTCAATTGTACAGATTGACTTTCCATGAGTTGGTTCTAACGAGTAACCATTTTTTCTATCAGGCTAGTTACCTTTTCCATGGGGTCTTTAGAGGTTTCCTTTTCCTCTAATTCAACGAATTTTCCCTTCTCTTTTTTGTATGAGGTGTTTCCCCTAGTGTAACCTAGAATGTTGGATTTGCCTGAAGATTGCATATTCTTTTCTATTTTCTCAGCCAAATCCTGAGCAATCTTTAGATTGGTCGGATCTTTGTCCCTCAAATGGTACCTCAAATCACCAGTGAAAGATTCAATATAAGATATGAGGATGGAGGCATCCCTTGGCTTGATTTATCTAGGGAGGTCTGCAACCACACCCTTGAATTTAGTATTAAATTCATCAATGGTTTCATTTTCCATCTTCTTTATATTATGAAGGGCAGCAAGCAGATGTCTTGGTTCTTTCTTTTGCCCCCATTTCTTATTAAAGCCTTCCAGGAATTCATTAAGAGTTTTATATGAATCATCAACAAGGTCGACGTACCACTCCGTAGCATCATCCTCTAAGGATAAAGCAAAGAGCTTCATTTTGACATCTTCATGGTTAGAGGAAGCATTATTGCAGTAACTGACCAGGTGCTTTTCAAACTTTCGGAGGTGAGTCTTGGCAGTGATGGCATTATTTCACTCGAATATGGGGATTTTATTGATAGCATCATTCGGAATGTCATGAGGAGCACCTGCTATCTGAAAGAAGTCAAGGGGTTTGTAAAATTTCGTCATTTCTTGATATTGGAAGGTATGACTCTCTACAAATATGTGATGGATATCTGAGAGGGATTGGTCTCCTAAATTTTCAAGGTTTCTATGAGAATTCTGCCTATTCAATCTTTCCCTAATAAACCTTTCGAGATCAGGGAGAGGATTGAATAACTGTCGGTGGTTTCTTCGGGTAGAAATTCTTAAAGGGATGTTAGACATTGGAGTCGCCAGATGGATCGAGTTTTAATTTTTATGTTTTTTAAAGACTAGATCAATCAATTTTTTTTATCTTTTTAGTTGTTTAGAAAAAATTTAAGCTAAGTCGTACTCGGGAATAAAAAGATTTATCCCCAGCAATGGTGCCAAAAAATGTTGCTGCCTTACACACACCTGGGTCACGTGGCAGAAATATTCAAGCTACTCGATCTTTCCTTGGGGGCAAGTCTCGAGTCAAGGCTGTCACCTTGTTCTTGACTCCTCCGTTTAGGCTCAACTCCTAACGAAGCCAAGGGGGGTACACCCTATTAAGTTACTAAGGATAATTACTTAGTGTGGTGATGTTAAACAGAATGAGTTACTTAGGAGTTTAAAATTTAACTATAGACAATCAAAGATAACAAGATACAAAGATGAACACACGAAAGCACAATGCTGAGACACAATATATAGATAAAGTAAGAAAATAACCAGTGCCTTAGAATGGAGTTAAAAAAAAAGAATTAATGTACTTGCATGTGCTTGGAGTGAATTTTTTTCAATTGCCTCTTGGTATGTTTTAAGTTAAATTTTAGGTGTGAGTTGATTAAAATTAGGTGAAGGGGTGGACTCTAGATATACCCGAGAGTACTTGGAGTATGTCCAAAACTAAACCTTCACGGCTACCCGCAAGGAATATGTGGGTTGAATGGAGTCTCTAGGGCTATTGTTCATAACACACCCATTAGGGTGTGACAGAGATCAGTGCCCCGAGGTCACTTTTTAGAAGTTCCCACTTCCTTTGGGTATTTTGCCACCGTGATGGTTTGATCTAGGTGTTGGATTTTCACATGTTGGTTTGTTAATTTGGGAGAGTGAGTCCTAATTATGCTAGTCACTCAAGTGCTTTTGATATAGCTTGATTGATCGGATGAACCACAGCCAAGTGCATAGCATACACACCGGAGTCTTGTCAATTTTAGTAAATTTTACAATGGGTGTTCTTGTTTAAAAGAAAACCCTCCAGGAACCTCTTTTGATCCAAGTGGATCTCAATCAGGGAATAAAGGAGGGGTTAATTTTATAATATCTGAAAAACATACGACAGAAAAGAAAACAGATACACAATTTCGGTTTTCTAATTATTCCTACCACGAATCTCTTTCCCCTTTCGGGTCAATCGGGAAGTCGTGGGGTAAGTATTAAGATTACTTTAAAATATCAAATATGGAATATGAAATTTATAATGAATTAAATTATACTGCCCTACAGATTGGAGCTAGGCTAGATTTAAGAAAGATGAACGAAAAAGCAAAAAAAAGGACACGGACGCAAATCCCCCCAGGGGGGATGGGGAATGGGCTCGAAAGAGCATATTCAAAAATTATTTTTATTAACAGTGGTTAAAATATCAGAGAACTGATATAATTCCTCTTCATCCTTATACGGAGTGAAATCAAGAGCTTACAAAGTGTGAAAATTAAAGGTTTTAGTCAAATGGGAGACCCCTCAGGGGATTTGAATGCTCCTGAGGCCACTTCCGAACAGCAGATTCCTTTATTTTCTTCCAAACCTGATAAAAAAAAGAACACATATTAGACTGAAATATTCCCAAAATAACTCTGAAAACACCTTTGGTTCAGCTCACTTTTAACGAAAAAAAAAGTAAGCTGAAAACTAGTTAAAAGGGTAAAACATGAACCAAGGAAAGCAGGCTTTCCTTGGGATCTTGGATTTCTTTTTGGGAAGCCAATAATATGTGCACTTTTATTGCAGAATATGAAATTTTAATGTACATCAAAGGAAACTACCTTAATAGCAAGCTACGAATTTTCACTAAAATGCTTGTGAAAATATGGTAATTTCAACTAGATCTCTTAAAATGTAACTTTATATGCAAAACAAAACTAAGATCTAGACTTAGGAAAGGATCTTACTAACTATACCTATGTGTAATTTTCTAAATGAGACAGATATAAGCAATAAGAAACCTTAATAGTAACCAGTTTGAAGAAAATTTTAAGATTTTTAAAGGAGGAAAAGGGGAAGAGAAGTGCTTGTTGTTGAAGCAGATTTGCAAAGGAAACTTGGTAGTGAAGCACCGAGGGGCACGATCTTAGCAATATCTGTTGGAAGCCAATGGATTCAAACCTAAACCATAGATCTTCTAGTCACAGCAAACCTGTAAGCTACACAACAAATCCTGCAAAGAGAACCATTAAATCTGAAGATACATATGAGAAGTAGATGATACAACATGCAAAT
Source organism: Pseudotsuga menziesii (assembly GCA_001517045.1). Classification (NCBI taxonomy): domain Eukaryota; kingdom Viridiplantae; phylum Streptophyta; class Pinopsida; order Pinales; family Pinaceae; genus Pseudotsuga; species Pseudotsuga menziesii. The sequence goes on from LPNX010443496.1 coordinate 76,864, forward strand.
AATCTTATTTAGCATACATGTATTAGTTCATTCAAACATATGCAGCAAAATAGAAGTAAGTAAGCTTACTTACAATGATCTATCCCTATGATTCTAATAACCATTCAGGTAGACAACAGTTAAGTGCAAAAAATTGAAAAAATAGCAGTTTCACCTCAAATGCAGCATGATAATGATGATCCACACATGAAAGGCACTCCACAATTGAGCCTCTAAAGCTTCTCTTTATTTCAACAAATGATGATCAATACAAAATTACAATAGCAAGCCCTTCAATCCAGCTCTAACTAGCTTGGAATAGGGAGCCTCAGCCAGGATATATACAAAATACAGGACATTCATCCCAGGGGGGGCGCATTTCCTCATGGAATCAGATGAAATCATTTGATGGAGAGTTAATCAATGCAGAACTGAAGCTAAACTGAGCCTACTTTTCAACTGGGGGCTTGATTTAGCTGACACATCAACCCATACACCGACACATCAGTCCATAGAGCATCCAGGAGAGTCCACACGTGTGGAGGAGAGAGAGAGGGTGCAATTCCCCATGGGTATGAGGATCGGTTGGATGGAGTATCCAACTATGTTCTATGGAAGGAAATAATTAATGTTGTATTGAAAGAACTTAGAGTTTGGAGTTTTATTAACATTGTCATGACCAAGCCAAAAAATAAAGATAATATTGAGTAGTTTGAAGCTCATGAAGCCAGAGACCAGAGAATTATCTTGGATGGGGTTAAATACCATCTCATACCACACTTAGCAGAAAAAAAAACTGCTAAATAAATGTGGGACACGTTGACCAAGTTGTTCGAAGAAATGAAATAAAACTGAAAGATGGCCCTAAAAGACAAGCTACATTGCATTAAATTGAAAAATGATGAGGATGTAGCCTCTTACTTGACTCGTGTTACACAAGTTAAGGATGAGTTGGGAGTAGTATGATAAACCATTCATGATTCAGAATTGGTGAGGATAGTGCTGAAGGGATTCACTAAGAAGTGGGAGGTTTTTGTGAAGTGTATTGTGGGAAAAGAAATGCTTCCAAGTTGGTCCAGATTGTGGGATGATTTTACCCAAGAGGAAATCCAATATGGGTCACAGGTTGGCCAAACTAGTGAGGATGTTCAGCAAAATGTGGCACTTGTAGCCAAATCCAAGAACAAGAATAAAATAAATATCTAAGTCAGATCAAATGTTATCAGTGTGGCTAGTTACGAAAATATGCCAGGAAATGTCCCGAGAAAAATATTGTGAAGACTAAAAGAGATGTGGAAGCCTATGCAATAGTAGAATATGCCAAGAAGTTTTAGGAAGAGTTTTCTACTGTCTCAATTGATTCTAGTGTAGGGAGTATGAGTATAATATTTTTTATTTTTTATTTTTTTAGTTATAAGAGGACATGTTATAAGTTTTTTTTATTTTTTACTTTTTATTATTATTATTTTTATTAGGATGACATGTGCCACAGACACATCTCACCCATTTGAGTTGTAGAATGCACCTCTTGGTACAACAATAATTAAAACAAATAAAATTAAAACATTTAAAAATAAATAAAAATAAAATCTACCCTTACTGCCTCTCCTCCCTCCCCTCCCCTCCCTCCTCTTCCCTTACACCCCCTCCCATCCCTTCACATGCACCCTCCCCTCTCACCTCTCACCCCACTCCCCCATCCCCCTCTCCTCTCGCCTCCCCTGCACATTCCCTTTCCCTCCCCCTCCTCAGCCCCCTTCACCCTCACATGACCTCCTGCGCCCCCACAACAGTTGTCTCTTGATTTTGGAATCAAGACTCGATTCCATAATAAAGTCACGACCATTGTGGCGGTGCAAGAGGGTAGAGGGGAGTTGGAAAAGATATTTTCATCATGGGAGAATAGCGAGAGGGTGGAGGGGGTGGAGTGGAGGTGGTAGAGGGGGAGGGGGAGGGAATGTGTGGGGGAGTGGGGAAAAAGAGGAGAGGAGATGAGGATAGGAGAGGATGGGGGGTTAGGGGAGG
>LPNX010443496.1:88942-134991 GCA_001517045.1 Pseudotsuga menziesii
AATGGTCTATTAGCAGCGATCCCAAAAACTTTACCTGTCAATCTGTAAGATAAAGGAAAAACTGTGTGCGTTAGCTTTCCAGCTAAGTAAGCCCAGTCTAACGTAGTTTATCCACATGCTGTTGCAAACAGAGAACTTTTAGAAAGCTGAAGAAAGATAAACTCAACTAACATTCCAACCAAACAAGGATCTTACAGTACAATGTAAATAGCATTAACTAAACAGTATTTAACGATTGTGTTAACATACAATTATGCTTTTTTAAATTATTTTTTTTATTTGTGAAATTTTAGGGGTTTTGACATTTCTCCATGCTAACCTACCTTGAATCTACCTATAAAAGGTAAAGTAATCTAGAACTCCCTCCAGCCTATAGGATGTGAATCACCCTCTAACTAGAGCGTTAGTATACCTGGTGCTAACAAAAAAACCCATTTAAATTCCCTTAATGACACAAGTGATCATAAGCTGCACAAACTCCTCAGAAGGATTCTATGTCACGCCTCCAAGCCTAAGCACCCCTTGAATAAACTCCTAAAAGAGGATAGTGTCCCTCTCTTCTATAGAAAATCTAATTTTAGTGTCAATCCTGAATACCAAGGAAGAAATATTCTACTTTCATAAACAAGAAGTCTCTCCCTCTCCTCCCTAATCGTCATAACATAACAGGAAAATCATTAAAAAATACATGTCGATCATCACTATAATATGAAGCAATCCATCGCTTAGATGAATGTTTGTATCTCGCCCCCAAATGGGGAGTCCACCAAACCCAACTCATACAAATTGATGTCATGCTATGCTAATAAGCATCAAAGTCGCAATGAACCAAGCCCTCGATATGCAAACCTCTAGTGGAAACCATGTACCAAGATTCAACTATGAGCCTGCCAATATATTCGACTCCTCCCAAAATTCCTTGAGAGATATGCTATCCCACTCACCGTCTATGTTCTCCTAAAGAGGACTGCTCTGAAATGCAAGGGTATGCTTATTTTGTTGCCCCATCAAGGAATAATTGCTCCTCAATACTAAAAATCCTAGTATTTGAATTGTCACATACAACTCAAAGAACATTAAGCTCAACATATCACTATAATATGGAGTCTTAGAGTATCTTGGTCCTATCTGTCATTGCTAGAATGCCTTCTTTAATCCATTCAATGGTATTTTGGTGACTATTTGGGATATCTGTAGCCCCTATAGATGTATTTATATATTTTTTTACTTTATTCATTCCTATCTTGTCTTGTTGTGACCATCCATGTCGTGAGTTTTCCCCATGGTCATCATATGTAACATTTTTCCAACCATCCATGTTTGAAGTATGCTCTATATCATGCTTATATAAACTCACTGTAACCTCCATGTGTCACTTCCCACTATCTCAACTGCTATTCTCACTTCCTTGTACCTCATCTAACTATCTCAGGTGAAATTCCCAAGGCTTGGTATGTAACAACAATATATAGCTCTTCCACTGCATGTATGACTAGGAAGTAACTAGTGTGTCGATAAACCCCAAGGGTATGACCAAAATACCAAAATTAGGTCTAAAAGTATACCTATGAGCATCATTCTCTCTAAACCTCAACAGATGATATCTTTCATAAAAGTAGTCCATCGAAGGGCCTACTTCCCTATGAATTGATCTCTTCTTCTCATCAATCTTGTGGAAACCCAATTCAAGGGTATTCTTGTGATATCTATTAGGTGGTATCCTAGGAGGAAATACTCCAAAACTACACATGACTTCTCCATGTGCTACTATGTACCCTTGCTAACTGTTGCATACTCTTGTATCCTCTTGATCCATCAGGTATCCTATATGAAATACTATATCCAATACTCCACTGATGTCAACTAATCCATATCCACCATATATATGTCCACCCAATATTTGTATGCATATAATTCCCTGAAGGTTGGTCCACAAGCAATGTGCTAAACTACCTCCTCCATGGCTAAACCTGTCTCAAACAGAGGTAGTTGATGATCCCATTCCTAATACAAATCCTCTGTGTCATATCTCTCCTCAATCACCTACCACTTTGAGTGCTCCTAATTGTAAATAATCATAAGGGGTTGTCCACTCAAACCAAGAGTGGCACTGATGTCCTCATGCATCACAATTGTCCTGTATCCTGTGTGGGATGTGATATATTCCTTTCCAGTCACTCTACTGGTGTCATCTGAACTAGTATTCCACACATATGTTCTATACCCATCCCTAGAAATAAGGGATGCATCCATGCCACTATCAAATGGTCCATGAATTATGTATCTCGTCAACACATCTACAAGTACAACCAAAACCCTTATTAGCTCCTCCACAAGAAATGACTCACGACCTCCATACTTCCCATCATGTATAGAGTCAACCATCCCCAGGTCATGTCTCTCCTCTTATCCCTATAAATCTAAATGATCCTCCCCCATTGCATCACCAGTACTATTTTCCTCCTCATGTATCTCGATTGTCATAAATGTTTGGACTCTTGCTGTAGATTATGAAGAGTGTACCAAATCCAACTCTCCACACAAATCCCTAGAACTCGGTTCAACATCCAAATTAAAATCATCCAACATCCAATCCTTGTCATGTATAGGTTCTAACACTCCTAGATTCTCACAAGCACCACTACGAAGGCAAGATGATGAATCCTCAACATTGGCTGATAGAAAAAATGCATCACATGTACTATCATCACATCCATCAATATGCCCATCAGATATGTTGGTATCACTAGAATCACAAGATATCTCTAAGGATACCTCCTCATGCACCTCCTTGTCATGTATTGTCAACTCCATATCAAGCTCACCATCAACCTATACTTCATGCTCATATTTCTCCACTCCTCACACTATGTTTTTAAGGAGATCCTCATCCAAATCCTTGGGTCAAATCCCAAACTTGATGGTGTAATAGTATTTAAAGGACAATGTTGCACATACATCATCACCTAAGGCTAAATATTCTTGATATCGAGGTAAGTGTTGAGGTGATCCTAACCTCTACAATGTTTTAGCCAATATATTTCTCACTGTCTTCATGTCCTCACAAGCTGGAAAGAAACCTGTGCTCCAACATGTACTTCACCAAAATAACTGACATGCACTACCTTGAACTCTCATGCATTGACATGCATAAACATGCACTGGCATGAACTATCATGCACTTACATGCATTGGCATGCACTATCATCCACTCGCATGAATTTACATGCATCAACATGCAATAACATACATCACCTTTATTAAATCTGATATGTTCCCACAACTAGTGACGATCATGCTCTGATACCACTGTAATATACCAAATCGTTGTTTATTGATGTTGTATATCAGGTTTTGACAAGGGTGGATAGATTTTTCCATTGAACTTAATTGTTGGCTAAGGAATTATGTAAGCAAGAATATTTCACCTTCTGCAGACAAAAGATGTTCCTCTGGTTTGAATGGTTCAGATCCAGAACAAATGAGTGAACGACAAAGGATGAAGACCCTCCCTGGATGTCGTAGACACTTGGAATGTTGCTTCGATAGTGAACCTATGTACCTGCAATCAGATCAAATATACAAACACATAAAAGTTACCAAAACATCATCTACTTATCCATGTTAGTGACTAAGGAATCTAACAACATTTACATGCAAAATCAAAACAACAATAATGTGGGACGGAAATCAGCTTTGCATTAAGATGTATGGAGACGTTTACAACTAATTAATACTTAGTGTTGACATGCATCTCCATGAAACCAACACTTTCATCCCCATAAGCTCCAACTTTGCTCTCTATGCTCTCAAATGGCTTGGGCCAAGTGGTCAATCCAACAGCATAACAATACCTCTATAGTTCTCCCCCTCAACCATGGACATGAGCTTGTATTTATAAGGCTCAATGGATAAGGATGGTTGAGAGATTTGTGGGTGAGGTGGACTCTAATATCCTATGATGGGGGATCTCGAGATCAACTGACCCACTATGATAGGGATAAGGGAGGACACAAGGCTCATGATCTAGAAACCTCGACAAACTTCTCTTTTTCCCATTTTACCCAGGGTACCGCTTTTCTCCTCTTATGATAGAGCAGTTTAGGTTAGAAACACTTATGGACCAAAAGCCATAGGCGGTGGCACCGCTTATGGAAAACAAGATGAAGGAAGTGTGAGCAAGGTACCACTCATGGTTAACAGGGAAAGCACGGTACTGAGTATTTTCATGTAATATTGACAAACAACATGGGTTTCCACTCCAAGTGCTAGGATTAAGGGAAAATATGCAAGTCAAAGGTCTTATCACATGGTGGTGATAGAATTTGGGTATAACAGGATGCCCCCCAAAGCATGAATATTAGAGGGATACGATAAATGAGATCTTTGAGAGAACATGTTGTCACTTCGAGGTGAAAATGTCAGCTCAATCGGAGCATGTTGTCCAGTAGGAATTTGTAGTACATCAATATTTTTGACTCATAGACACAAGTAACCAACCCATGGCTATAGACCAATACAAGGCAGATCCATGGGAGGAATAAACAAGCATGGCTACTAGAATATAGCATAGATCCATGTGATAGAGGACTCAAACTTGGACATAGCTAGCAGACATACAATGTAGATCTATGTCATACAGACGCAAATTTGAGCATAGCCATGACCATAAAAATGTGGATCCATGGTAGATATACAAAAATCCATCGCAACCGGGGGAAATCAATGAGTGCTAAACAAATACCCAGGGTCTTCATCTCATCTTCCACAAAGTACGATTCTATCCATGTGATTACAATGATCTGAAGTCGAACATGGTAGAAACCACTTGATTTATGACCGATGATGTGAAACGTTAACAAGTGCGAGGGAGATCACCATTGATGTCAATGATTCCCAAGGTACCCTAGTACAATCTATTGAGTGTGAATAGATGTCCTGATGTCGAACACCCAGTCGATTCTATCGATCAAAGGTCAAATTATGTGAACCTATGTCGAGAGCAAGAGAATCTGTCATTAAGGCATATAGATCTCAAGGTACTAAGTTTTTGTTTCTAAGAATATTTCCCAGATGATGGGCTGATGTCAACAGGAATAGTCTCGTCGAAGGAGGGCCATGATGAGTCCCACATCGACGACATGAAGCTCAGAACATAGTTCTGGAATGATGTGAATGTAGTAGCCATAGTACTGACTCAAAATTACTGACACAGAGATTGTTCTGACTGCAAAGGAAAAACTTCTTCAATTTCCCTTTGAACATCAGGTGGCACAACAAAAGACTTGGCATCATGAATGAACGGGAAAAACTCATGATGTGATAGTGGACAATGCATTCTTTTGAAAGACTCAAAGGAGTTGCATGACTCATGAAAGTGGATCGTCATGGAGATCAGCTGAATACCCAATAGATTGACATGATATGTAGACAAGTGCCATGTTCAAAGGTAATGACAAACTACTACCATTTATTTGCAAAATGATTCCCTTCCCATTTTCCCCATCATGATCGATGAGTGCCTATTTTTGGTTTTACGAGTTCAAAGAGGGTAACAAATACTCAGTATAGCTTATCTGAAGACAAGTCCAAACTCATATTTTTTATGAACTTGAGAGAGGAGGGGTTTATTCCCAAAACGAGTCTCTCAATGTTTAATTTAACGAGTCCAATGAAAGAAAACTCGGTATCGTTCATGTTTAGACAGTTTGAACGATTACGGAAGAAGACTCCAAAAGGGGTCCTTTTTCATATGATTTAGTCCCTAAGGCCTGAAAAAGTGTAAAATCATACCTTAGAGAACTCTTCCAATCATGATTGGCTGGAGTGTTCCTTTTTCGTAAATAGTCTATCTGAACCAAAAAAGAGATAACCTACCGTCGGAAAGATGACTCTTCAAATATTTTAACGAGCGTGAAGAATACAATATCACTCGACAATATTTTCGTATTTAGGGAGCCTAAAAAGATTTTAAAGAGGACTCCATGAGGTTTCTTTACACAATGTTACTTTTTACGAGCCTGGAAAGAATTAGAAATGGAATCAATGATATTTTCATGTTTAAGGAGCCTGAAAAGGGTTAAAAGAAGACTCCATGGGGTTTCTTTACACAATGTTAATTTTTACGAGCCTAGAAAGAATCAGAAACAGACTCGGACCTTTGATACTAGGTTTAAAGAGCGTGATCAAAGTGTCATAACAAACGCTCATCGACTTTTTCCATTTTATGGTAGTACGAAAAAGTCATAAACAAACTCCCAAAGCTCTCTTGCTATGGTTTTTCTATATTGCAATCGACTCAAAAAACAAATGTTAAATGCGCTGATAACTAACATTAAGGGATTATGACTGATAAATTTCGAGTAAAAAGCGATTTTAAATCAAAACTATAGCATGCCAAACCCAAAAATGTGTATATAAGTCATGTAAATAGTGAAGAATCAAATCATTTTACTATTTACCCATAGTGGAGAGCATTTGGAGCACTTTCCTAGTCAGATCTTTAGCTGTTGATATCGGGAGTTTCTACCGTTGGATTCAAGCGCCATCAGTTCTAGGTAATAGTTAAAACCCTACTCTTACTTTTCATAGTATTTATTTTGATTTTTGATGGCAAGCCCTAAAACCATGGAAATGGGCACCGTGCTTATCCCTTGCAGGATACACGGTACCTTACTAGAACCATGCCTAAAACAAGGCTCACAGGCGGTGCCACTGCCTGTCTTCAATGGTTCACAAGTGGTGGCAGTCATGAAGATTTAAAAATGATAACACAAGTAAAAATAAATCATTTCTTTGGATTTAAATCATTAAGGATGATTCTAATATGTGTCATGATTGTTTTGGCCAGGTTTTTGCTGATCAATCATGGTGATATGGAAAGAAATAAAACATGACAATGATGATGCTTTCACTGAAAGGAATGTGGGTTGTATAGCCGAATTATGAGGCTATGGGCTCCAAAAATTCTTTCGGACCCCTAGCATGGTATCACATGAGCATTTACTAGAGCACATACTTCGGATGTGGAATCTGGAGCAGCAACACTTTGAGGTTGGGGCTCATATTCTGACAGTGGAGGTAGAGGACATCAACTTCTTGATTGGACCCTTTGAGACGAGGTGCCCCCATCTCACTGATAGGTTCCCAAGGAGGGGATATTACCATAAAAGAGTTGATAGACTGTCACTGTATCCTAGGAACAAGGACATTGGGGAAGAAAATCCCCATCAGGGAAGTGATGGATGGGCCCCTACAGACCGTCTTATTTACCATGCAGAGAGTGGCTGAGAGTCAGGGTGTGCACTAGGATTCTAGGGCACACATTTTATATGCCATCGATGCCATGGCACCTACAGTATTCAACTGATCGGAAGCCCTGCTTCCGATATTCAAAGATCAGCTGACTAAGTATCGGCAACGAGAAATGAAGTAGTTTGGATTTGGTTCCATTCTAGAATGTTTCTTCTTTGAGTGGGTACCACAGATGAGACCTCAGGTGGTCTCCATAGAGTTGAGGGCGTGGGACCGTTGTATGTAGAGGTGGGTCTGGATTATGTCCCATACTGGAGCGGGCATGGGGAAGGTGAAGTTCGGTGACCCGTTCTTTAGATGGCTCTGAGATCAGATCCTCATGGTGGAGGATTATGATTATGTGGGTACAGACTTCAGCGGAGACCCTGATCTACCGCTCCCACCTGGCGAACATTAGGGTGACATCGGTAAGAGGCAAGAAACCCTAAAATGGATAATTTTTTTTTATGTTTTTTAATGTTTTATACTTTTTATGTTAAGTAATGAGACTTGGATAATTTCATGCATACGTTGGAGCAAAATGACCTGGGGGAGCTTCCCCATTGGATAGACGAGCTAGATCCCACTTTGTATCGTAGGGCGATGACATCACCAGGGAGTTAGAGGAAAACCTAGAGAGGTTGACCTTGGATATCCCTGACGCTTCCATTGATGACCTCCTTTTGAGGTATCATATACCTACAGTGGGAGTACCGAGTCGATTTAGTAGGCTTCTACGTAGAGTATCCCATGCAATGATGTGCTACCACAAGCATCACTAGACATCATGTGCATGAGATATCTACTAAAATATGATAGCTTCAAGATTTTGTATGGTGATTTTTTCCTGAAAGCCTACGTGCTTTAGATGAGGTCTCGGGACCTATTTTTTGTAAACGTGTTCATATATAAATATATATATATATATATATATATATATACAGACTTTTACCTGGTGTTTATATATCTCAAATGGTAAATGTATTTTACATGAGTTTTATGTGTCTTTAATTGTTTATTCACAATGAACCATATTTGATTTAATGTCATGAATGGGCAATATGCCAATCTAGGATGTAATTAGCTAATGAGTCAAAAACTACATTATGTTCCCTAGGGATATGCTTATAAGTGATGGTTTCAAATGATATTTCTAACAAGCGTACCCTTAGAAAAAAGAAAAGCACAGGATTTCTAATGGTATAAACATGGTTTAGATGACAAACCATGAGTTGTGAGTCCATCAAGACTACCAAATTGCGAACATCTTGGGAGGTAGCTTCAGTTAGAAGACTGATGACTGCTTGATACACGATGATGTTATTGGTAGCGGGACCAATACAAACTGCTCCTAAACTAACCAAATCTTCATTCGGGGAATAGAGGACCCAAGCAGTTGAGGCAAGATTCAAGGTGTGGCGGCAAGCACCATCAACGAAGCCATAGAAAGCCATCTACTCTGCATGACCAAAACATGGTATAAACAGATGCAGACACTAAACTCAAAACCATATTGAAAATACTAAAAGCACATTGAAAGTCAAGCAATATACATATATACAAGATACTATCCAAGAATGACCTAGGCATAGTATCTCTTCAGGTACAATCCACTGCGAGGTTGCCCTAAAGGGATTACATCGTAGTCAATGAGCTTGTAGGCCCCTTTCTCTAGAAATTTAGAAATGACAAAAGGACCATACCACATGGACTCGAACTTACCCTTCCCTAGTTTGTCATCTCTCTAGTCATAAGTCAAAAATAGGTCACCCTCATTAAAGGCACGAGGTTGGATTGATTTATCATACTGCGCCTTGACGCATTTCTTATGTGCCTCATTAGCCAAGGCAACATCTCTCTGAGTCTCGTCAAGGTTATTCAAGTACAAAAATCTTTCTTCCTCTGTGGAAGTGTCTGGGAGAAGTTTGATGGCAAGTTGTAAAGATGGAATCTGACATTGAATTGGTAACACAGCTCTGAGTCCACAAACAAGCTGGAAAGGCATGAAACCAGTAGCTTTTTTCACCGAATTCCTATAAGCCCAAAGAGCGGAGAAAATAATGTGGTGCCAGTTGGATTTATGATCTCCAACCATTCGACGAAGCATAGTTTTTAAAACTTTGTTAATGGCCTCTACCTGACCATTAGCTTGTGGATAATATGGCATAGAGTTTTCATGGAGAAAACCTAGCTTGGAACTCAATTCCTCCATCATTTGATTACGGAAATGTGATCCATGATCAATAACAATGGACTGTGGAACTCCAAATCTAGCCATGATATGATTCAACAGGAAGAGAGTGGCAGTCTTACCATCTTCCACATATGTAGACATGGCCTCAACCCATTTTGTAAAATAGTCAACAACTACGATGATGTAACCATGCCCCCCAGCTGAGGTAGGCTTACAATGCATAAAGTCAATCCCCCATTTGGCAAATGGGCCAACAATAATGACAGGGTGTAGCGAAGCAGGATGAGTGCGCTTTTTGGGATAAAAATGTTGACAAGGTGGGAATTTCTTAACAGCTTCATGACAGTCTTTGAAGACTAAGGGCTAGAAATAGCCAGTGCGAAGGATTTTCTGAGTTGTAGCCATCCCAGATAAATGACTGCCACATGCTCTAGAGTGGAAATCATTCAACACATGTTCAGCCTCCTCATGGGTGAGGCATCGCTGGAGAATATAATCAATCCCACGTTTATACAAGGTATCATTCAAGATGAGGTAGTATTTCACGTGGTGGCAGATACGACGGCGATCGTCACGGGATAAATGCAGATGAAATCATTGTTTTTGGAGATAAATAAGTAAATGTACATACCATGGATTGGTAGTGCTGATCAGGAACATAAATTCATTGGGAAATGAATCATCGGGCTCAGATTCCATTACAGCACAGGGAAGATCACACATGAACTCGGCAAAGACCAAGGATTTCTTTGATGTGGCTTTGGAGAATTCCAAATCAAATTCCTATAGTATGACTATCCATCGGGAGTACTTTCCCCTGAGCACCTGACGAGTCAGGATGTAATACATAGGGTTTTCGTCTACCAACATAGTGGTTGTGCGGAGAAAAATGTAGTGATGAAATGTTTGTACAACAATGACCGTGGCTAATGCTAACTTCTCCACACATGAATATCGGGTTTTAGAATCCATAATATTCTTACTAGCATAGTAAATCATGTGCTCCTGACCATTGGTATTTTCCTGCACCAAAACCATAGCAATGGTAGTAGCAGAGGCAGCAATATACAAAAGGAAATCCTTATAATAATCTGGGGGGTGTATCATGGGTGAATGAGTAAGAGCATGTTTGAAATTATCAAAGGCACGTTGGGCTTGGTCATCCCAAAAGAATGAGGTGTCCTTCTTGAGGAGACGCATATAACCGTGCATTTTCTCTGTAAAATTGCACACGAAATGACAAAGAAAGTTTGCCTTTCCTTGCAAAATTTGGAGTTCAAGGAGATTAGTTGGGGTTGGTAGAGCTAAAATGGCGGCAATTTTCAAAAAGTCTATCTAGATGCCATCTTTGGAGACCAAAAAACCTAGCAGATGTCACGTCTCAATGCAAAAAACACATTTATGCGGATTGAGCCGTATATTATAATGACAACATCTTAGGAAAATGTCTCCAGGATGACTAGGGTGGTCCTCCCATCGCTGTGAATGAGCAAGGAGTTCGTCAAGGTATGGTTCAACAATATGTTTAATATCGTGAAATGCATAGGATATCACACGCTGGAATGTGGCTCCAACATTTTTCAAGCCAAAAGGTAACTTATTATATGGAAAGGTTCCCCATGGGAAAATGAATGCCATCTTGTACTGATCGGTGGGTAATATCTCAATCTGATTATAGCCATAGAAGCCATCCATAAATGAGAAGATGACACTTCCAACACAGTTGTCAATAATCTAATCGATGTGCGGAGTAGGAAAGTTGTCCTTGGGACAAGATTTATTCAAATCCCTAAAGTCGATACAGACTCTAATGGTGCCCTGCTTTTTATTGACAGGGACAATGTTCAATACCCATTCCGTCAGGGGTACGGGATAAATAAACCCATCTTTGAGAAGTTTCTCAATTTCAGCTTTAATAGATGCAGCCTTTTGTTGATGAAATTGCCTTAGTTTTTTCCTGACATGCTTGGCCTTGGGATAGGTTTTAATCTTGTGGACCACAATGGACGGGTCAATCCCTGGCATTTCTTCATAGGACCAGGCAAAAATATCACAGAATTCTTTGAAAAGTGCCCTGTATGCTTCAGATTCATCTGCTAAGCAGTTCTTCCCAACATGAACATGCTCAATGGTACTAGGCTTGGCTGATATGTCAATCGGATTTGTCTGAGTAATGTTGCAAAGGTTTCCTTCAGAATCCATGTCTTGCAATAATATGGGACTTTGGGGTATGTTGACAATATTAGTAGGAAATAGGGATGTGTAATCATGGTTAACCAAACTAGTGTTGGGGAGGAACATGGATCTATGATGGTGATCCTCCCAAATGGACTCATCCGTACTCATGATCTCCATAATGGACTCGTCAGAAGGAAAAGTCTTAGAGAGATAATCTAGAACGAGAAGAGATGGTTCTAACCAGTAAGGTAACTAGTAAGGATCCGAGGCCACTAGATGAAGTTCATCAGTGTGATCATCAGAAAGGGTTTGAATGGTGTCATACATTGCTTCATGTGAACTCAATGAGGTGGAATCAACAACTTGTTTTCCCTTAGGCTCACAATCAAATGAGACAATCATATGGACTGTCACGGAATCCATGTTAGGAGGAGTGGATGGAAAAATACCCATAAGGGATGAATCCTTCAACATGCCTACCCCAATCGACTGGTAAGGAGGAGGGTACTGGCGTAACATGGGGATGTTATTATACATAGAGGTAGTAACATCCAGTGTACAAAAATCAAGCTAGTCAATAGTAACAATTCTCCCTAGATGCATAAATTGGACTGTTCGGAATACTGTTGAGGTGACACCAGTCATGGCATAAAACCAATTTCTTCCGAGAAGGAGGTTGTAATCTAACGGGGCATTTACCACTTCTACTTGAATAGAAACAGTTTTTCCCCCAAGCTCGACTGCAAGAGAAGATATGAGACCATGGGGCTAGAAACCTCATCCATCAAAGGCCTTCAGAGTCGCAGGTGATGTTACAAGATCGGGAGAGCCAAGAGTTTTCTAACAAGATAGAGACAAAACCGAGGTCGAAGCTCCTTCATCTAGAACTGTTCTAAAAACTTTCTTTCCAACTAATTTCATAATGATATGAAAAGCAAGTTTATGAGGTATCCTAGACTTATAGTTCTCAATATTGAAATGAATCAAATTAGTATTATTCGGGTAGACATTGCACAAGGTTCCTAAGCGAGATCTTCAACTACATTATAAAATTGAACAAATCGGGCATTAGGGTTAAATATAGCCTTCCGAAGAGTACTCTTGGGTGGGCACAAAATCATGTCAAGAGTAGGATTCTTGATGGTTAGGGGGACAGTAGACGAGGACTTAGGAGAACTAGTAGAGGGAGCTTTCCCTAAAGAAGAGTGATCTTCTTTCTTGTCTGCGGGTTTGTCATAATTATAACTTCGAGTTTGCAGATTAATGGTATCCGAGGACATCATATGAATTTCTACTGATGAACTACAGTTTCCCTGATTAGACATGCGGTCTATCAGTTGTTGTTGAGAGAGAAAAGGATTCGTGAGTACTGCAGGTGCGGGATTTGATTTCAGAAATTGGGATATTTCATCCCGACGGGAACACTCTTTTATGAAATGGTCACCTCTACATAGCAGACATGGATATTTTTCTTTTCTCTTCCCTTTATTGTTATCATTGTTGGTTGGTCTTGGATACTCCTGTTGGTTTCCATGTTTTTTATTCTTATTTTTACCCTTCTTTTTATTATTTCTCGAGGCTTGAGTACTTTGAATAGAATTGACCTCGATGGAAACCTTAGGAGTCAAAGGAGTAGGGGTGGAAGTCTAGGGTTACTTAGCAGGTTTCGCTGCTGACAGGGACTGGCTTGAACCAGCAATCCCATCAACATGTACTTCTACTGGTGGCTTTGCAGGGTCGGTGCTTAGGCAAGGAGCTTGAAGAATCAAGTCATAAAGAGTTCCATATTGGGAATAGACCAAGTCTAGATACTAGGCTCGACTAATATCCTACTCTTCAGTAAAGGCACCACCCATAGCCACATCGTGGGCGATTGGAGAAACAAAGATTTTGTAAACCAATCAGCTAATAAATGATCTGAAATAGGAGCCTTAATAAGCCTTCTCCACCTTCTCCACTCATGGATATGGTTGGATATTTGGGTGGAGGTGTTCTGTCACAGAGAATTTAATAGATCAATACCTATTTCATAATGGATAGGGAGCTGAAAGTGTGTAAGAAACATGGTTGCCAAGGATCCAAAATCCACAAACGAATGTTGTGGAAGTTAAATGTACCAATTTGCGGCTGTACTGGTCAAAGTTCGCTGAAAAATTCATAACTGAACTGAATCATCCATGAGGGAGTTTGAAGAACACCACAGATGGAATGTCATGACATGGTTTTTCAAATCATCTCCCTGCTTCCCATCGAACTTAGGGATGTCTGATGGTAACTTTATTGGAATGGGAGGCCACGATGGATTGTGTTGAATGGGGTCATTAATCAACTTGGACAAGTCAGGAAAGTCCAAAGTTTCTAGGAAAGGTAACTGATGGTTAGGTTGCACATACTAGTAATATGGATATGGCATATAATTACTAGTAGGACTGTAAGTAGACTGATAAATAGGTTGTTGTGACGAAGAACTACCGAAAAATCCACCCGCAAGGGGTTGATTTCTGGGATTAGGACCGTTAGGACCACTAGGGCCTCTAGGACCACCAGGACCATTGGGACCACCAGGAGGCGGACCACCAGACCCTCCAGGCCCACTAGGAGGTCAACCTCCAGAGCCTCTGGAACCAATAGGAGGAGGGCCACCATACCCTCTAGGGCCATTAGGGGAAAATCCACCAGGCCCCCCAAGACCACTAGGACCATTAGGACCATAAGGAGGAAAGCCACCAGGCCCTCCAGGACCATTAGGCCCCCCAGGGGGAGGACCTCCATGAGGCAGTCCTCCGAAACCTCCCGTAGTATGTATGGGTATCCCCCCCATGGTTGGCATGTAAGACCAGTTAGGCTGCCCCCATGGGGTAGAAGTATTACTAGGGTATGGAATTCCAGCATAAGTTATTCCTATAGGATTGGATGGAAAATTAATATTTCCTACAGGTATTTGATAACCATAACCTCCAGAGGATTGAATGGTTACAGGTTGTGCCCCCAAGGGTCAACTTGAACTAGGTGGGGGATTAACTGTATTAGTATGGGTGGGAGGGACATAAACTATGGATTGTTCTATATTAGAAGTCTGTCCTTGACTAGGTACAATTATGGTTCCATATAACGTAGGTCGTGCTAGGGGTTTCCCCCCAGCACTAGAAGGAAATGATGGAACGAGAATTGAAGGTTGGGCCTCAGGTACAGAAGACCTGGGAGGATTGGGAATAGACATGACATAGGAGGTGGTGGGGTTGGAAATTTGTCCTGGGTTGTGTGGAGTCACTGTGTGATCTATAATCGGTTCAATGGGTCTCATAGAATCAGAAAGGGAACGATATCCCACAAGAACAACTATGGAACATGATGGTGGTGTGCCCAATATGTCATCTATTTTCCTTTCAATATCCTGTGCACGGAGAATGGTTGCGTGGTATTGTCTACGTTATTCTTCATATGGAGAAACTTCTTTAGAAGGTTAGATAGGAATCTCCCCAAATGTTGTTTTCAGTGTATGGCTCCAAGCAAGACGGCCAAAGGGATTTTCTCAGATGGATAAGGTATCCTAGTGGGGTCTCCCGATATACTCAAGGTATGTGGGAGCTCAAATCAGTAGTAGTGTTGTCTAATGCATAACTGTACACAAGGGGCCTTTCGATATACAATCGAGTACGTGAAGTACCTTTCTATATACTTGAGGGGTACGTGAAAGGCTGTTCGATATATTGATGGTACGTGGAAGAACCGCGCGAGTCCTGGGATGTAATGCAGACAAATAACAACATCTCCTATGCTTAACGATGCCCAAACACGTCTCTAACCTATCACTCCAATTGTTATGTAAATTTTAACCTATAACTACCATTCATTTTAAAGTGGACAGTTAGGTGAATGCATGGTGTTTTGACAGAAAAAGTAAAACCATGCAATATTCATATGCAAATATTTCACTTTACCATTTGGTATGCCTACCTACGGGAGGGAAAGAGAGTATTTTCTTTTGTTTCAAAACCAAAAATATTTCCAAACAACAACCTTGAACAAAAATTCAAAGACAAGCAACACTTTCCAAACTGATTTCTCTTTTCTAAAAGCAATAAGAAGGGGAAGAGGCTATTTTCCTAAAAGAAAAACAAGAAGCATACTACATGCATATGCACTCTATTTTTCAATTTTTCTTAAAACATAGATAAATCTAACTTAAAACTACCATATTTTTATTTTGATGAGATAGTACTAAATGCATAACAGACAAAAGAACATAAAGAGCCTAGAAGTTTGTAAGGCCAATCAGAGATCCAATGTCTAATGCTCAATGATGATAACCTAATCTCAGTCAAAAAAAATCTTTTTTAAAGGAGGAAAAAGAAGTTTTCTATGAAAACAAAAAATGAAACTAATATGCTAATCAAATGTTTTTGTTTCAGTCTATGTAACATAAATGAAAAGAGATCTTACTAACACCCTAAGCTTTTCAAAAAACAAGAAGTCCTTTCACAATCACAACCAACAAGCACAAAAGTGAATGAACAATCAATCAGCCCAACCTAGCTTTTGAATTTTCCAATCAAACCAATCTTTAACCATAAAATTTCAAACCACAAGCATCAGATTCTAATACACAAGCCTGACAGTGCAGGGCTGAAAGAAAATCAACTCAATTTTTTTGCAAAAAATGAGAAAAAATAGGCCTTGGAATGATTCCTACCTGGCACCGTGCTGCAGGGGTCTTAACAGAGTGGTTCTGGACCAGCATCGCTTCTTGCCAACAGGACTCAGGATGCGGCACCATGTGCTACTAACTAGGTTGAGGCGGTGGCACTGCTTCTCGCCAACTGCATAAGCGCAGTTCCCTGTATAAATCCAAATTACAAAGGAGAATGACAGATCAAGTCAGAAAAAGATCAAATCAAGGTAAAAACTGATAGATTAAGAATAAAAAAGAGCATAAAAGGTCCAAATAATTCAGATCTAGACAGATATGGAAGTTTCAAACCAAGATTTACTGAGTCAGATAGCAGATACGACTGGAGAGAGTTGGAGATGGAGTCTGGATTCAGAGAAGAGTTGAAGAATTGAGGAAGATCAGGTCAACTGATATATATATCTATTCCCCAGTGGAGTCACCAGATTTGTAAGCAGGACTATTTCACCTTCTGCAGACAGAAGCTGTTCCTCTGGTCTGAATGGTTCAGATCCAGAACAAATGAGTGAACGACAAAGGATGAATACCCTCCCTGGATGTCGTAGACACTTGGAATTTTGCTTCAATAGTGAACCTGTGTACCTACAATCATATCAAACATACAAACACATCAAATATACCAGAACATCATCTACTTATCCATGTTAGTGACTAGGGAATCTAACAACATTTAGATGTGAAATCAAAACAACAGTAATGTGGGACGGAAATCAGCTTTCCATTAAGATGTTTGGAGAAGTTTACAACCAATTAAGCCTTAGTGTCGACATGCATCTCCATGAAACCAACACTTTCATCCCCATAAGCTCCAACTTTGCTCTCTATGCTCTCAAATGGCTTGGGCCAAGTGGTCAATCCAACAGCATAACAATACCTCTATAGTTCTCCCCCTCAACCATGGACATGAGCTTATATTTATAAGTCTCAATGGATAGGGATGGTTGAGAGATTTGTGGGTGAGGTGGCCTCTAAGATCCTATGATGGGGGATCTCGAGATCAACTAACCCACTATGATAGGGATAAGGGAGGACATAAGGCTCATGATTTAGAAGCCTTGAGAAACTTCTCTTTTTCCCATTTTACCTAGGGTACTGCTTTTATCCTCTTATGACAGAGAAGTTTAGGTTAGAAACGCTTATGGACCAAAGGCCATAGGTGGTGGCACCACTTATGGCAAACAAGATGAAGGTGGTGCAAGCAAGGTACCACTCATGGTTAACAAGGAAAGCGTGGTGCTGAGTATTTTCATGTAATATTGACAAACAACATGGGTTTCCACTCCAAGTGCTGGGGTTAAGGACAAATATGCAAGTCAAAGGTCTTATCACATGGTGGTGACAGAATTTGGGTATAACAAATTCAACCTCAACCCTAAACTCATCTCATAGATATAAAATCCAAATATCAACAATGAATAATAATGTTGGCCCTAGGAAAAGTAAAATAGAATTCTGCCATAATTATGTTCGGAAAGATGAAGAGTCTGGTCACATGATGAGAGAAGTTGCGATGGAAGAAGTTGTGACAGAAGAATCTATGATAGAGGGAACCAAGACGAAACATTAATAAAGCAGTTGAAAAGAATAAGTTCAACTGATTTTGCGGGAAGTTTTATGTAGACTAAATTCTTTCTTTTAGTCATACAAGAATGATTGTATTTTGGGCCGAGAATGCCTATTTTTAGTTACAACTTAATGCATTAAAATAGAAATACAACCTGTCGACTAATGGTTGTGATACAATTGATGGTTGAGTTAAGAATAGTAAAAGAATAAATTATTATAAAAGAATGAACCCAATTTGTGTGCGGGTTGATCAAGGATAGCCAGTCGAAGAGAGGAATAGGCTTGATCCAGGTTGTGTGTGGATTAACGATTCAGAGAATAAGAGAAGAAATATATAGGAAAAAACCAGAGAGAAAGAGATAAGAGAAATATTTACTAAGTGTAAGGAATATCAAAATAAGAGTATGCAAACTGAGTGCACAGACCAAAGGTGCTAACCTATTTCTCATGCTAGATGAAGAGCACCTTTGTGGTTTTTTCCTGATGGGTTTCCACATTACATATTGTCTCTGTGTCTTTGATATTTGTATTTATGTTGAATGCATGTATATTGTGAATAAGTGGATCTAAATATGTCATACAGTCTCTGTTTTGAATAACTCATAGTCTCGTGCACTTAAAATATTGAATTTGCGATAGCACTTCATGTTAACTAATGAGATATGTGTCAATGGATAAGTAGATTGTTATCTTGAATCAATGAGTAGAGTTATGAAGGATAATTCCTGGTTTTGGTTGAGTGATCTAGTATCAATGAGAGAGTGAAAATCCACACATAATTGTAGAAACCTGGTTTTGGAAGTTCCCATAAGATATCTCGGGTGAAACTTCATCTGTGTCGCAGGTGTTGCTGATGGAGTCCTGCTCTATCAGGACAGTATCTTGGGCTTTGTTGATGAATGAAGAATCTGAACCTAGGTCGATCAAAATATTTCCAACAAATGGTTATGTTGTCGGGACCGTAAATCATTCTGAATGGGATATGTTCTGGTACTCGACGAAGCCATAATTTCAAGATTGGGTCGATTATAAGGAACTAGAGTTTTCATGAGAAGAAAGTGAATGATCACAATTGAATGTGAAAGAAGGGTTGGAGTGATGTCTTTACATGGAAATTCATGAGATTTTCTTTAGAAAATTTCCCATCATATGGCATGAGTGGTTGTCAAATCTAGCAACCCAGAAGAAACATTTTCAAGGAGGAGATCTGACAGAGTGGAGTCATGAGTTGATCCAACGATTGAAGAAGGTGAGTAATCCTATATTTAGGGTTGTTGATTTCTGGGTTGATACCATCTTGGAAGGACATATCACAAAAATTGCAGTTGACATGATAAGAAAGGGAATTTTTAGAAGGACTGCGAGGGAAACATATGAAAATGCTAAAAATGTGGATTAAGATGTTAGTGTGTGAAAAAGGGATCTTGAGAATGGAATCCAATGAGTAAAAATTTGTGCACAAAGGACTGGGATATGTTGCAAGAAATATTGTGACCATAATGGATGGGGATAAACTGAGATGTTTTCTGGTGATAGTGAGAATGAAGTAGAAGGTGGACGCCTAAGGAGTGGAAAAAGATTTCAATATGGAAATAGGAGAATAATTGCAACAAGAAGAGGGATTTACAGTGTGATTGAAGGAGAGGACTACAAATTGATGTCATGCCTTGATAGAGGATCTTGCGACGAAGAAGAGGAATACCAGTTGATATCCAAGGAAGATGAATAATAAGAAGCACATGATCCATGTCAATATTGTGGAATACCTGTGAACTCGCACACATCACCCAAAGTAAGATCGAGAAATACGTCACCTAAGGTAAGACCGAGAAACACATCACCTAGTGGTTTTTCTAATCCGCCTAAAAGTAATAGTGGAAATAATAGTTAGAGAAATCCCAGTTGTGGAAATTTTAATTCAGGAGTACCGAGAATAAAAAAAATGGCTGGGGATGATATCAAGTTTCAAATATTTAGTGGAAATGCATTGGAGTACCCTGAGAAACATTGGTTTCGATGTGAATCCATATGGACTATGCAACAATTCCAAGATGAGTCCATAAAGAAAGATCATATGATCATGACCCTCATAGGTTGTGCACTCTACTAGTACATGAACTTCTCTATAGTTTCGACATGAATTTCTTAGAAGACATTGGATTAGATCCGGACAGGATTAATAGATGAGTTCAAGAAACTGAAATCTTAGTTGTAGTGCATTATGGAGTTGAAGGAAATTAAACAGTTTCCTACGGATTCCTTCTAGGACATCAACCAAAGATTCAAGACTTTGATGGATAAATTTAGTTTTCAGATGTCGGACGTCCTGTTACCACCTAATTTGTACTTAGTGGTTTTTATCAAGTGAGCCTGGTGAACCGGACAGGGTTAACTTGTCTGGACTGCAAAAGACCTTTGGAAGTACTTCTGGGAAGTGCTTGTTGTACTATATCACATGTTCATACCCCATGGGGGAATTGTAATAAATGTTCTAGCATGATAGTGTCTGTAAAAGACTCGGTCTCTTAGACTTCATTTGTCAATCCGATTAGCCCAGGGTGTTTTTTCCCTTGGTTATTATTGGTTGTTGAACAAACGATTGATAATTTCTGAGTTTTTCACTCCATACCTCCAAAGTTGGGGTGTTCGGCTTGGCATTTAGGCCTATTGAGGTTATTAGAGTCTATGTGTCAATGTTTAAACATGCTAGACATCATTTTTGAGTCATATGAACATGTCTAAGTCCCCCTAGGTGTTTTTCAATTTTTCAATTTTTTAGTTTTTTCAGTGTTTTTTATTAAAATTAATTTTTTCCAAAACTTAGGCTATTTTTTAATAGTTTAATTGGAAAAATTGATTTTGTAATAAAAGTGGGCCAATTAATCGGTTTCATTCATGTAGGTGCTCATTATCAAGCTAAGAGCACCATGTAAACCCATGGACCCACTATTTCCTAAGTTTTGAGTGATCTTCCATCACTCATGTCAGAAAGCCCCAAAAATCAATTATTGATTATTTTAATTAATAAATTGATGAATAATTGAGCAAATTCAAAATCATAGATCAGTGGATTCTCATCCTATTTGATTGAAATCAGTCAGATCTAAAGCAGATTGACTGGATCTGACAAATCCTTGACTGAAGGAGGTGATCAAATCAGATCCAGTGACTTCAGCATCCTTTATGGGGAATTTCACCCTCCCTCTCTCCTCAACACGTTTTGGCTCATCTGGATGAGTTTTGGTGGATGCTTCAGTCAATAGGTTGAGGTGGCAGTCAGATCAGCTCTCCGATTGACAATTACACTCAGTGAGACTCAGATCTGGCTCAGTTAGACACATATCAGGCATTGATGGACTCTCCATCAACATATTTTTTCTATCTCCTTGAGATTTGCGCCCCCCCTGGGCTTGATGGCCTGTAATTTGTATATATCCAGGCACAGCCTCCTCTTCCAAGCTAGTTAGAATTGGGATTGAGGTGTTGTTGCTATTGTATTGTTGTTATTCTTCATTTGAAATAAATAAAATCTTTGGAGGCCAAACGGTGTTGTGCCATTACATGTGTGGATGATTATTGCCATTATTTTACTGAGGTAACATGTATCTGTTTTCATTTCTTGCTAGTTTCTTGTAGATCTGTGGTTAAGATTGGTAATTAGCTTATTACAATCTTGATAGGAAAGGTGTTGTTCAATAAGTTTATTGATTGTCACTCTCCTTTGATGCATGTTTAGATATCTAGATTTAGCATGTCCTATAAGCTTATACGCATGTTATCTTGAATCTCTTTGTATGTACTAATCGGATCTCACAGGTTTCTTGGCAAGTTTTTTTATTTCAGTTGAGTTGTAGGTTCATACTTTGGAGAGGATGCTGCTCTAGATTGCTTCTTCATTCTATTCAAAACATTTCAAAGGCATAGTCCCTAGACATTCCACCTGAAAGATCTACTGCGGATCTTCAAGGAAACCAACATTTCTTTCCTCCTTTTCCTCCCTCAAAATCAACACTTTACCCGGTTACTTTGTTCAGTTCATAGCTTTGATTTTAGTTGGATCTATTTCATCAAAGTAAAATACACATAGATCTGATATTTCATAGCTCATAGTCTATATCTTGCACTCAAAAAAGTTTCATAAGCATTATGGATCTAGCTTTAGGGAAATCGTCCTTTTTACATGAATTTTAAAGAAAACTTGTAGATCACATGCATTAGATTTCATTTCGCTGTTATAAAATTTAATATTATGCAATATCAGTGCATTTTCATTGGCTGCACAAACAGCAAGCCAAGATCCCAAGGAAAGCTTGCTTTCCTTGGTTCCCTTTCGTTTGTTTTATCTAGTCTTAACTTCATTTTTTCTGAGATAAGGTAGGCTGATCCAAAGGTACTCTTAAAGTGATTTTGGGAATTTGTTATTCTAACATGCTCACTGTATTTTAGCAGGTCTGACAGAAAAGAAAGGAATTTGCTGTCCGAAGTGGCCTCAGGAGCGCTCAAATCCCTTTTCACTAGAAACTCAAAATTTTTCCAAAGTTGTAAAATCTTGGTTTCAGCCTGTATAAGGACCAATAAGTTTCTGATAATTTCAGTTCACTGATTCTGTAACCAATAATAAATAAAATCATTTTTGGAATAGGCTCTTTTGAGCCCATTCCCCATCCCCCCTGGGGGGATTTGCGTCGGTGCCCTTTTTGTCGCTTTTTGCTTATTTCTTTTTTACTAGCATTGATCTAATTTGTAGGGTAGTATACTTGATTTTGTTATCAATTCCATACTCCATATATTACATTTCAAATTAATCGTAATACTTACCCCACAATTTCCCGATTGACCCGAAAGGGGAAAGAGATTCGTGGTAGGATTAATTAGAAAACCAGAATTGTGTATTTGTTTTATTTTTCATCTTTTATGTATCAGCATTTTTAAAATTAACCCCTCCTCGATTCCCCGATTTAGATCCACTTGGATCGAAAGAGGTTCCTGGAGGGTTTTCCTTTTAAACAAGAACACTCAATTTAAAACTTATTAAAATTGACAAGACTCTAGTGTGTATGCTCTGCACTTGGCTGCAGTTCGTCCGATCAGTCAAGCTGTATCAAAAGAACTTGGGTGACTAGTATAATTAGGACTCACACTCCCCAACTGACAAACCATTAGGTGAAAATCCAACACCTAGATCAAACCTTTACGGTGGAAAAATACCCAAAGGAAGCGGGAACTTACTGAAAAGTGACCTCGGGGCGCCGATCTCTGTCACACCCTAATAGGTGCGTAACGAACAATAGCCCCAGAGACTCCATTTCAGCCCACATATTCCTTGCGGGTAGCCGTGAAGGTTTAGTTTTGGACATACTCCAAGTACTCTCGGGTATATCTGGACTCCCCCCTTTTCCTAATCTAATCAACTCATACTTCACATTTAACTTAAAACATACCAAGAGGCAATCGCAAAAAATTCACTACAAGCACATGCAAGCATATTGATTGTATTTTTCACTCCATTCTAAGGCACTGGTTAATTTATTGCTTTATATATATACTGTGTCTCAGCATTTTGCTTTTGTGTGTTCATCTTTTACATCTTTCCATCTTTGATTATCTATAGTTAAATTGTAAACTCCTAAATAACTCATTCAGTTTAAACATCACAACACTAAGTAATTATCCTAAGTAACTTAATAGGGTCTACCCCCCTTGGATTCGTTAGGAGTTGAGCCTCAACGGAGGAGTCAAGAACAAGGTGACAGCCTTGACTCGAGACTTGCCCCCAAGGACACACCGAGTGGCTTGAATATTTCTGCCATGTGACCTAGGTGTGTGANCCTAGGGGTGTGAAAGGTTGTAACACACCCTAGATGGAAGCATCCCTTTGATGGGTGGGTGACTTGCCTCGCATCCTCGTTCGTATCCTTTGCCCACCAGGATGCTTGCNAAAGGCGGCAACACTTTTTGGCGCCGTTGCCAGGGATGAATCTTTTTATTCCCGAGTACGAATTTTGTTTTCTTCCTTTTTGTTTTTTCTT
Organism: Pseudotsuga menziesii; assembly: GCA_001517045.1. Taxonomy (NCBI): domain Eukaryota; kingdom Viridiplantae; phylum Streptophyta; class Pinopsida; order Pinales; family Pinaceae; genus Pseudotsuga; species Pseudotsuga menziesii. The sequence continues at coordinate 112,893 of LPNX010443496.1, forward strand.
TGTTTGATGAATGCTTAGATTATATATTTAATTTTCATCTGGCGACTCCACTGAATTTTTTCCAGTTTTATTTTTACAAAGAAAAGCAAAAAATAATTTTTGTGAAAAGATTTATAAATGCTTATTTTTCTTTTTCACATGGCGACTCCATTGAAGGGATAAAACCCTGTTATCACATAAACTTGTGAAGTTTTGTTGTGTGTAGATGAGCCCATGTGACATGTTAAAACGTTTAAAGCTCATCACTTGACAACTCCACCTTTTCAGTACAAGGTTTAATCGTTGTATCAAATGGATACTATTTTGCATAAATTAAAGGGGAAATATGGTGCCCAGTTCACCTTAATGTTTCAACCTATCGATTTCTCAAGCATCCCAGGTTTTCCTAACTATGGTGAGGGTGTGGGGGATGCATATAACTTGATTCCACCATTTCATGGAGATTATGGTGACTCGGCCATCTGGCATGTCAAATCTTTCCTTCAGTTGATTGCTGACTTCAATATTCTTTATGAAGACCATATGATGGAAATGTTTGCTAGTACTTTTCGGGGTGAGGCTTGTTGTTGGTTCTATCAGGGCCTTCCTAATAAATGTATAACTTCTTTTCCAAACTTCCTTTGTATTTGTTTAGAGCAGTGGCATGATGGTAGGGGTAGTATGAATGGTTTAAAAAAGTTCCTTGAAAAGATCTGTACCTTCTACCTATCTGGGACAGAGTATCACACAGAAGCATATGATGGACCTTTTTCCATTATACAAAGTATTGAAGACTTGGAATCACTTCTTGAACATTTAAGTAAAGAGGAGGTCCATGATACTCCCATCAAAAAGAATCCAAGAGGTTATTTAAGAAAGGAAGAAATTAAGCGTCTTCTTAAAGAATGTGAGGTATCTCCCAATGCACAGCAATATTCTGAGGAAGGGAAAATCCAATATGATCATATTGAAGAGATTTAGGAGGATCCCATAATGGAAGACATTGTTGAAGACTCTCCTCATGTCACCATAGCTGAAGACATTGAAGATTTGGTGTATTCTCAAGTGTGTTGCAATGCTGATACCTTTCCAGAAATCTCTCTAAAGAAATCCACTGAGCAACACATACCAAGTGATCCCATTGAATATGTCCAAGAAATTTCCTTGATTGAAGATAATATTGAAGATCCTCTTCATGATATCATAACAAAAGCCTATAAAGAAACCTATGATAAGATCACTACAGTGTGTGGTGATACTAGACCTTGTTCTCCTCATGTTGATGAAGGTTTGGAAAGTTTATTGCCTTGTAACATTTTATTTGAAGAATATTGTTATGAATACAAGGAAGACATGGATAGGAAAGAGCATGATGCCATGGATGAAGAGTCCCCCACATATGACATGGATGGGAGTGATGACTATTGGAATTTCATAGATAATCCAACTTGTGAAAATCTGATGGAGAATCCCATCCATGATATGTACAACAATGGGAGTGTCTATTCAAAAATTTGTGGAATTCCAATCTACGATACATCCATAGAGGGAAGCACAGATCTGGATGCCTGGGAAAACCTTAGTATGGAAGAGGAGCATTCAGAATTTTCATGTGATCATTCAAAATCATACCATGTAGAGCCACACAAAGGTATCAGTAATGAAGACATTGAGAAACAGTATTGTGTAAAGTCAGATGTGATGCAGTTAGTGGAATATCAGTCTCAGCCATCTTTTTCACATATAGAGGTTCCTTATTATTTGGAGATACTTGGGGCTTGTGCAACAAGTTATCATTTGATAAGCCCCGATGATCAGTATGATGATGTAGTCAGTCTACCTCATCGTTCTGATTGGTATATCAGTCCTATCCAGTCATGGATAGAAGTAGCCTGCATGAGCACATACAAGTTTGGGAAGAATTTTTATGACATTGTTCATGCCTATGATTTCCCATCCATCCTACCCCTTCCAGATCATCACGCAGGTTTGCATTTTCTGAATAAAGTATGCTTACTTTGGCTGGTAACCAAAGACAAGGAAAAAAAATTTATGTTAATAAAATGATTAGGTGGTTACATTGGATTTCTGATTACACTTAACCCTTTTTATATCATGCTTAGAGTAGGAAAATAAGCTCCTTGAAAAAGAGCATTTACTTTCTGCATTTCTACTTAGCTGTAATAAAACTTTGCTTCTTTTAGTTAGTTACATTTATGTTGTGTAAATAAATCAACTTAATGGTTCATTTGTTTTTCTATAAAACTTGTGCTACTGAGGTTTTTCTTGTCAAGTTGAGATGTTTTTACAGGGTATATAAACCAGAGATTCTAGTGTTCTCGTATCCTCTCCTTTCCTTAAAGACCAGATCGAGCACACGTCCCGCAGTTGGAGCCAGAATGTTACCACCTAAGTTGTACTTAGTGGTTTTTATGAAGTGAGCCTGGTGAACCGGACAGGGTTAACTTGTGCGGACTGCAAAAGACCTTTGGAAGTACTTCTGGGAAGTGCTTGTTGTACTATATCACATGTTCATACCCCATGGGGGAATTGTAATAAATGTTCTAGCATAATAGTGTCTGTAAAAGACTCAGTCTCTTAGACTTCATTTGTCAATCCGATTAGCCCAGGGTGTTTTTTCCCTTGGTTATTATTGGTTGTTGAACAAACGATTGAAAATTTCTAAGTTTTTCACTCCATACCTCCAAAGTTGGGGTGGTCAGCTTGGCGTTTAGGCCTATTGAGGTTATTAGAGTCTATGTGTCAATGTATAAACATGCTAGACATCATTTTTGAGTCATATGAACATGCCTAAGTCCCCCTAGGTGTTTTTCAATTTTTCAATTTTTTAGTTTTTTCAGTGTTTTTTATTAAAATTAAATTTTTCCAAAACTTAGGCTATTTTTTAATAGTTTAATTGGAAAAATGGATTTTGTAATAAAAGTGGGCCAATTAATCGGTTTCAGTCATGTAGGTGCTCATTTTCAAGCTAAGAGCACCATGTAAACCCATGGACCCACTATTTCCTAAGTTTTGAGTGATCTTCCATCACTCAGGTCAGAAACCCCCAAAAATCAATTATTGATTATTTTAATTAATAAATTGATGAATAATGGAGCAAATCCAAAATCATAGATCAGCGGATTCTCAGCCGATTTGATTGAAATCAGTCAGATCTGAAGCAGATTGACTGGATCTGACAAATCCTTGACTGAAGGAGGTGATCAAATCAGATCCAAAGTTGATCTTCAGCATCCTTTATGGGGAATTTCTCCCTCCCTCTCTCCTCAACACGTTTTGGCTCATCTGGATGAGTTTTGGTGGATGCTTCAGTCAATAGGTTGAGGTGGCAATCAGATCAACTCTCCGATTGACAATTGCACTCAGTGAGACTCATATATGGCTCAGTTAGACACATATCATGCATTGATGGACTCTCCATCAGCATATTTGGTCTATCTCCTTGAGATTTGCGCCCCCCTGGACTTGATGGCTTGTAATTTGTATATATCCAAGCACATCCTCCTCTTCCAAGCTAGTTAGAATTGGGATTGAGGTGTTGCTACTATTGTATTGTTTTTATTCTTCATTTGAAATAAAGAAAATATTTGGAGGCCAGACGGTGTTGTGCCATTACATGTGTGGATGATTATTGCCATTATTTTACTGAGGTAACCTGTATCTGTTTTCATTTCTTGCTAGTTGCTTGTAGATATGTGGTTAAGATTGGTAATTAGCTTATTACAATCTTGATAGGAAAGGTGTTGTTCAATAAGTTTATTGACTGTCACTCTCCTTTGATGCATGTTTAGAGATATAGATTTAGCATGTCCTATAAGCTTATATGCATGTTATCTTGAATCTCTTTGTATGTACTAATCGGATCTCACAGGTTTCTTGGCAAGTTCTTTGATTTCAGCTGAGTTGCAAGTTCATACTTTGGAGAGGATGCTGATCTATATTTATTCTTCATTCTATTCAAAACATTTCAAATACATAGTCCCTCGACATTCCACCTGAAATCTCTACTGCGGATCTTCAAGGAAACCAACATTTCTTTCCTCCTCTTCCTCCCTCAAAATCAACACTTTACCCAGTTACTTTGTTCAGTTCATAGCTTTGATTTTAGTTGGGTATATTTCATAAAAGTAAAATACACATAGATCTGATATTTCATAGCTCACAGTCTAGATCTTGCACTCAAAAAAATTTCATAAGCATTCTGGATCTAGCTTTAGGGAAATCGTCCTTTTTGCATGAATTTTAAAGAAAACTTGTAGATCACATGCATTAGATTTCCTTTCGCTGTTATAAAATTTAATAAACTGCAATATCAATGAATTTTCATTGGCTGCACAAACAGCAAGCCAAGATTCCAAGGAAATCTTGCTTTCCTTGGTTCCCTTTCGTTTGTTTTAGCTAGTCTTAACTTCATTTTTTTGAGATAAGGTAGGCTGATCCAAAGGCACTCTTAAAGTGATTTTGGGCATTTGTTATTCTAAAATTCTCACTGTATCTTAGCAGGTATGACATAAAATAAAGGAATCTTCTGTCCAAAGTGGCCTCAGGAGCGCTCAAATCCCCCAGGGGTCTCCCTTTTCACTAGAAACTCAAAAAAAATTCAAAGTTTTAAAATATTGGTTTCAGACTATATAAGGACCAAGAAGTTTCTGATAATTTCAGTTCACTTATTCTGTAACCAATAATAAATAAAATCATTTTTGGAATAGGCTCTTTCGAGCCCATTCCGCATCCCCCCTGGGGGGATTTGCGTCGGTGCCCTTTTCGTCGCTTTTTGCTTATTTATTTTTTACTAGAATTGATATAATTTGCAGGGTAGTATAATTGATTTTGTTATCAATTCCATACTCCATATATTACATTTCAAATTAATCGTAATACTTACCCCACGATTTCCCGATTGACCCGAACGGGGAAAGAGATTCGTGGTAGGATTAATTAGAAAACCAAAATTGTGTATTTGTTTTATTTTTCATATTTTATTTATCAGCATTTTTAAAATTAACCCCTCCTCGATTCCCCTATTGAGATCCACTTGGATCGAAAGAGGTTCCTGGAGGGTTTTCCTTTTAAACAAGAACACTCAGTTTAAAACTTATTAAAATTGACAAGACTCTAGTGTGTATGCTCTGCACTTGGCTGTGGTTCATCCGATCAGTCAAGATGTATCAAAATCACTTGGGTGACTAGTATAATTAGGACTCACACTCCCCAACTGACAAACCATCAGGTGAATATCCAACACCTAGATCAAACCTTTACGGTGGCAAAATACCCAAAGGAAGCGGGAACTTACTGAAAAGTGACCTTGGGGTGCCAATCTCTGTCACACCCTAACGAGTAGGTTATGAACAATATCCCCAGAGACTCTCGGGTATATCTGGATTCCCCCCTTTGCCTAATCTAATCAACTCATACTTCACATTTAACTTAAAACATACCAAGAGGCAATCGCAAACATTCACTCCAAGCACATGCTAGAATAATGATTCTATTTTTGACTCCATTCTAAGGCACTGGTTAATTTCTTGCTTTATATATATACTGTGTCTCAGCATTTTGCTTTCGTGTGTTCATCTTTTACATCTTTCCATATTTGATTATCTATAGTTAAATTGTAAACTCCTAAATAACTCATTAAGTTTAAACATCACAACACTAAGTAATTCTCCTTAGTAAATTAATAGGGTCTACCCCCCTTGGATTCGTTAGGAGTTGAGCCTAAACAGAGGAGTCAAGAACAAGGTGACAGCCTTGACTTGAGACTTGCCCCCAAGGACACACCGAGTGGCTTGAAGATTTCTGCCACGTGACCCAGGTGTGTGAAAAGGCGGAAACACATCCAACGTAAATAATGGTTCATTGCAGTGATGCTTCTGCATATCCATGTTCCTCTAATGGAGCAGAAGATCATATCACAAAATGAGGCTCTAGAACTGGATATGAATTTCGAATCCTGACTAGTTGGAGAAACCAGTGCATGAATGATGCAGATCCAGTCACAACTTTCCAACCTTACACTACAAATTTAGGATATCAGGAAAGGAAAGGAAGTACAAGAAGAAATATGGTGTACCAGATGCAGAATCGAAGGACACCATAAAGATAAATTCTTGGTGCTTAGGAATTATGTCACATCAGAAGCACCAAATCTGATGAATACACAAGGGATTCATTGGTGTTGAATATGTCATACTAGAGGACATCAGTCAAAAGAATGCTTATACTTACGTAAAATTGTAAGTGCGTCATCTAGTATATATTGTAAATTTTGTCAGTCGATGGGCCATGATGGGAAATATTACAAAGAATATCAGCTGCTGCAAGAAAAAATAGTTGACACTTACCTAATCAAGAATGACAAATAGATGCAGGTTGAGAGAGATCAAGCTCAATTTCCTCAGAACCAATACCCTCAGGACCAATATCCATAGAATCAATACACTCAGCTGTAGTACCCTCAAGCGCAATACCCTAAACCTAAGGGGGGTGTACTTTTCATAGGTCAAGGATGAGGAGAAGGATTTCATAGAGGAAAATTCCAAGTGATATGTTATAATTGTGGAAAACCTGGACACTTTTCCAGGGACTGTACAAATCCTAATACAACCTTTTCATATTGTAAGTATTTTGATCATACTTCTAAGGAATGTCCTTAGTTGATTACAAAACAACATTCCAATACTGTGAGAAATCATAATCCACCTCAAAATCCCAATCCAAACATATAAAATATCTCAACTAAACCAAGGGAGTTGAGTATTGTTGTCGTGACTAGAGGAGGTGTTGCGACCAGATTCGATCAAGAAGCACAATATGGATAACCACATGTGTGACCAACAACACAAAATAAAGTATCATTTGACACCCAAAAAGAAAAAGAAGTATTCATGGATGCACCACAAGAATTTGTTGACAGAAATCAAACGTCGACCTCTACAGCTATACCGTCTGAAGGACCAATCTTGAAGATGCCTAAGAGATTTGATAACTTGTTTCGACAAAAACCAATGGGAAAGGTTTGTAAATTAAAATAGTTATTTAAAATTTGTTTATCCCTAATCCTATATAAAGATGTTGTAGCAGAATTGACAACTATGATAGAAGAACCTCAAGAAGACGTGTGACCAGAAAGAAGGTTTAATCATATCAGAAAAATATTGAAGGCTAGTTGTGAACTTAGAATGACTACCCAGATAGGAGATTGTGGCATGGATTATATTATCCTAGACTTGGGATCCGATTTGAAAATTATTACTAGGAAAAATTGGGAGAGTATGGGAAAACCAAAACTAGTATGGTCTCCTATACAACTCAGACTAGCAAATCAGTCAAACGTTTTACCTATTGGTCGACCGACGTAGGTTACTATTGAGGTAGAAGGAATTAACACTTATGCAGACTTTGAGTTTATCAAAAATTTTGATGATACAAATCCATATCATGCACTTTTGGGGATTTATTGGGCCATTGATGACTAAATTATCATTAATTTCAAGAAAGTGATACTCATGTTTGAAGATGAAGAACTAATGGTGGTCGCACTATTTGATCCTTTAAAAGGCTAGAGGTATGTCGATTAGGTGAATAGTGAAGGGAAAGATAGATATATAGACCACATATATATAATTAATTATGTAATGGATGACTATGTCAATCCATTTACGAACATAAAGCTCAGTTGGCGAAGTGTTAGTTCTTGCACATCGGATTCTAGAGAAGCTTTAGAAAATTGGCAGAATCGATTGCATGAAGTATCAATGAGAATATCTGCAAGAATTACACAATCTGTGCCACGGGTAGGTATTATGGTATGTGATATAGCTACCTATGATGGATTTCCTAACCTGGACTCTTTTATGACATAATTCAAAAGCAAAAGTCACAGGAACCTCAACGACTATCATCTTTGGACTTCACATTAAAGGCTACACCTGCCAGATGGTGGGTCGCACATAAATAGTCTATCTGGGAATGGTCCTAAAGTTGGAGATTTATGAAAGTCCGATTTGGAGAGAAGATAATATACATTGGCTAGAAATACACAATACTAGTTAGTCCTATCGAGCACATTGAGCGTTGCCGGCATGTCTGCAATAGGGATGGGTTTATCACTTTGTACATACATTGGATATGATACCAAGGAACTGTTATACATTAGTCAAAGTTGTGACAAGGAACAGTAGAATGGAAATAATTAGATCCAATTTTCAACCAAATGTTTTAATTTGTTGAGGATCATCCATCGATTGATGATGCTCTAAAAGTGATCAAGAGAAAAATATTTCAAGATATTCTTGTGTCGATGAAAAATTAATTTTAGAAAAACACAATCATACATCACTAGATGGAGTTCTATAATGTAAATGATGAACTAGAAGATGATGATTCCCTCGACAATAAACATTCTTGAGTCTAAAGGAACTCGTGTGATGGAAGGATCAGGTGTGTTGAGCGACAAATTTTTGAATCCGTTAAAAATCAAGAAAGTAAATATTGGAGATATTCAAAGAAAATCCAAAGTTCGGCAATATTGGAGATTATTAGCACAATGATATTATTGGGAAGATCACATATTTACTGCATGAATTTTAGGATTTGTTTCCCATGGAATTTTCAAAGATGAAAGGCATTGTCAGATATCTTGGAGAATTGAAAATCCCATTGATGCATGATGAAAAACCTGTTAATAGGATACCATATCGAATCAATCCACAATAAAAAGAAAAAGTTATTACAAATTTAGATTCAATGATGTATGCGAGTATCATAGAACCCATCGAAGAATATGAGTGGATCAGTCTGATGGTAGTGCAAGATAAGAAGACTATTGGTGAAGTGTGTATCTATGTCGACCTAAGGAAATTAAATGATGCCTACTTGCATGACCCATTTCTAACTCCATTTATAGATGATGTATTGGAGAGTGAAGTGGGTCAATAATTTTATCCATTTACTGATGGGTTCTCTAGCTACCATCAAATCAGAATCGCAAAGGAATATTGACACAATACCACCTTTACGATGGAGTGGGAGTGTTTCCAGTATACGGTCATGCCCTTTGGACTCAAGAACACTCCTACTATATTTTCTAGGATAGTAGTGTTTGCTTTCAAGGATTGTATTCATAAGTTTATTGAGGTCTATTTTGATGACTAGAATGTATTTGGGCTCATAAAAGATCATATTGAGAGCCTCATAATGACGTTGGAATGATGTCGACAGTATCAAATTTATTTGAATCTAAAGAAATGTATTTTTTGTTCCCCATTTGGAATTTTGTTGGGTCATGTGGATTGTCGCGATGGAATCTTATCTGATCCTGCTAAAAATGTAATCATCGTCGACCTACCACCACCCACGACAGTAAAGAAGTTGAGAACAAATATGGTACATATAGGTTACTACCGAAATTTTATCATGGGATATGCAGAGGTAACTATTCCCATGGAGAAATTGTTAAAAAATGATGTTAAGTTTATGTGGACGGAACAATTCCAAGAGATTCTGGATCCCCTTAATAATATGATGGTTACAACACCCATCCTAATTTTTCTGGACTAGGGAAAAGAGTTTCATGTACATGTTGATGCGTCATCTATCGCACTCGACATTGTACTCGCTCATCCATGTGATGGGGATATTGATCATCCCATTTCCTTTGATATCAGGTAATTTTCAACCGTAGAGAATAATTACACCACGAATGAAAGAGAAGGCTTACCTATGGTGTATGTGCTTCAAAAATTCTAACACTATCTCCTGGGTGTACATTTCAAGATGTTCAAAAACCATTCTACTTTGAAATACCTTGTCAATAAGTCAATTTTTGGGGGAATATATGTGGATAGATTCTCCTCTTCCAACAATTTTATTTCAATATCATTGTTAAACCTGGTCGACTAAATTTAGGACCTCACCATCTATGGCAACTAGAAAGTGGAGAAGAGCCTGGTAATCTCGAAGATACCCTTCCTGATGCACAATTATTGTCATTAAGATGTTCGATGACCATTATAGTGATATTATCCAATTCTCGAACATAGGATATGCAGTAGCTGGATTCACTACAATGCAAAAGAAACGGTTAGTTGTCAGAGTTGTAGATTTCCAGTTGATAGTTGGCCAGTTATACAAAATGGGACCAGATGAAATTCTATGTCGTTGCGTGTTAGATCATGAGAGAACAATTATATTGAATGAGGAAAATGTTGGATTCAAAGGATTCCACTATGCAAGAAAAGCTACAATGCATAATATATTACAAGCATGATTGTGGTGGCATACTCTGCATGCAAATGCTAGAGAATATTGTCACAACTATGATATCTTCCAGAGAAATGGGAATCCGTTGCGACAGGATGAGATGATGTTAATACCTCAGATCACTTTACAAGAATTCTAAATGGGATGTTAATGTTGTAGGACCTATTAATCCACTAATAAGAGAACAGGTGTAAGATACAAGAAGAAACTATAGTAAAGGATTGTACTGTCGTGACTATTGCAAAATTTATGTTCAACAATGTTGTAACAAGATTCGGATGCCTAGAGATTTTGATAAGTGATGAGGGCACACATTTTTTCAATCAGTTGATTGAAGAATTAATTGAATAATTCCAGATCCATCACAGGAAGACACCACCATATCACCCATAAGTGAATGGTCTTGTCAAACCATTCAACAAGATCCTGGAGAACAAATTAACAAAGATCTATAATATTCAAAGATATTATTAGGACTAGAAGGTATTCATGGTACAATGGGAATATCGCACAACTTGTAAGAAGTTGATAGGCCAAACTCCATTTTGACTAGAGTGTATCTACAAGAGGATTTCATGCAAATGGAATATATTGTACCCAAACTGATAATAGCTGCAATTATTGAAATGAATTATTGTTGCATATTGTACCATTGAAAGAAGAAAATTTTGTCACGACTATCATCAGAATGTTAAGAAGGTTCGATAGAAAGCTTTTCATGATCGACATATCAAGAACAAGCAATTTTGGTTCATATATCTTGTTCTTCTATACGACAACAAGTTTCTGAAGCACCTTGGAAATATTATGACACATTTCTTGGGACTGTAAGTTGTCAGTTAGATCATCGAAGGAGGAGCAGTGTAATTAAGTAAGTTAGATGGAACACCTTTCAAGGGATTGATAAATGGAATTCAGCTAAATACCTACCAGGATAGTTGCAATTTTGTTGACTGAATGTTCAAAAACAGTTCAAAAAAGTGAGAAAATAAAAGAGAAAAGAGAAAAGAACAAGAAAAAGACAAAAAAGTTGCAAACTTATGAGTGTTACTTATTAGTGTCAATCCTACAAAATTTATGAGTGTTTTTTTTCAAATTTTACAAGTGTTCAGTCATAGACTGTCTACCGATCGTAGAGAAAGAAAAATTCCATAGAATGTATGTTATTCGAAAGAGAAATAAAAAATATCACAGACTGTCTATCTCTCACAAGGAAAGAAATGTGTCATAGGCTCTAGACGTGTTGCAGAGAAATAATTGTTTTCACACAAGGAATTTTGGTCGCAAGGGACAATTGACTAGTAGTTAATTTGAGTATGCGAGAGATTTGAACAGCATGCTTTTTGGTCACTTTCATTATTAATGCACAATAACTACCATTGAACTGAAAGGTGAAGTGATAGTTTGATTGGCAATTTCCTTGTAATGATTAGAAAAATTGGTCCACGTGACGGATATCACTGCCACCCTTCCATTTATTTCTCGATTGTGTGACTGGGTAATTAATTGAATGGGTACACATAGATTGTCTTCGTGTCAAATTTTCATTAATTCTATTGCAATTGACTAGGTGTGTTGAACTACATGTCTGCAACTATAAGAGCTGAAGCCATTGTTTGACAAAGTATGGTAATTTCCATCTCTAGTATGAGCATCGTTCAAGAATCAGGCATCGATACTTCTTCACCTACACCCATTATGGAAGACATTGGCATATATGTTCCACCATCACCCATAGTTGAAGAAGAAGCTACAGATTCATCGATGATTCCACCAATTAGTTTATGACCAGATCCACCTAGCACACCAAAATGGAAACGATATGGTACCCATAAGAAGGAAACAATGCCTCCACTAGAGGGTGACCCATCAATATCTACATCCATGCTGCCATATTATGTCCCACCTAGACCAACCGATGTTCTTGATGTCTGACTTGGAAAAAATGCAAAGTATCAATTAGTACCACCATCCATACCGAAAGGTGTTTGGGTAATGACAAAAATAATTCCAAACTTCCAGAAGATGAGCTCTGTTGACCATGATTTGTGCAAGTTTCTAGAACTGGAAATGAACAGATATATGACAATTTTCTATGACACGGAGGATGGCCCTATCCGCATGGTTCCAATGGAATGGGAACGAGGATTGGAAAAATCTATATTACTATCGTTGATGCACATGCCGCATTTTGGCTACACAACATAAGTGAATGTCTGTGTTAAGAAATTTATCATATCATTCCATGGAGGATGTCTATTGATTGACTAGAAGATTTTAGTGTATGTTGAGCTGATAGCAGCAATCATCGAGATGCCCCTTGCAGGATCTGACCCAACACCATTTTTAAAAAAAGATCAGGACATAACATTAACAAATAAGTTGAAAGATAAGTATGATTTGACAATGGATACACAAGTCTTTGCTATCGCCTCCATCAATGATACTGTTGTTCAGTTCATAGAGAAATTTTTATCTAGCAATTTGTTGTGCAAGATGCAACTGAACCAATGTACCACATGGACAATTGTTGCGGAAGAGCTATGTGCAACAAGAGTCCAGCTGAATTGGTTGCACTATCTACTAAATGAACTATTAGCATATGTAGAAGAGGTACAGGAAAAAGGTATCCCATTTCATTATTCTTGGCTACTAATTTTGATTTCTTTTGTTGCATGGGAAAAACCAAAAAACTACCAAGGGGTAGATGTTCCTATCCTATACTGAGGAGATCGATATCAGAATCTCTGGTTTGACAAGGAGCAACCTGATCAAAAAAATCCAATAATGTAGAATTATTTTTACATGGTGAGGCCCTTCGAAATTTTATTAGGAAGTAGTCCAGGCTCACTACAGCAAGCATTAAGCGGTTTTGGAACATTATCATATTTCTGGTCAGGTCCCATCATATTTTTTTGGAGCCTCGATAGAATCTACAAAATCAATGTTTAGTGGCGCAACTTAAACTATCTGGTACTAAAATTGATTCCATCATTTAAGATTAGCCCGAAGCATGGAGATTTCCTATCACATATGACCAACTATCTGAAGAAGAAGAACCACGACAAAATGATCCATCGAAAAATAATAATGGACAATAGGGAGAAGATCCACCACCAGAGTAAAATCAACTGACTTCTCCCATTAATACTCAGAATGATTCAATTACAAACCCAACAAAATCAGCGATGGGGGATAAGAGGAAGCATTCAACGAATTATGCATAGAGTCACAAGAAGAGGAAGGTCAACAAATCATCTGGAGTTTATGGCCTTACAAATTATGATTAAACACTTCTGACAGAGGAAATGGCGGAAGTATCCAATGTAATAAACAAACATATAGATGAGAGTTATACATAATCGACAGGAAACATTATAGATTTCCTATCAACACTTTGTAAGGAAATAAAATAAGTTCGAGTGGTGGTTGAATACACACAACAATTTCCTGAGTCACGGGAGATATCTATCTTGTCTAAAGAGTGACCTAGAGACACAATGACACCAACTCCAGCAATAAGGGTTCTAGTAATGGGTCAATCAATTGACTTAGGAATGCCAGAGATGAATACCATGGTCAAATATCAGGGCCACATCACCATGGATTTTTATGCACTGTCAATGTATGAAGTACATGCTATTCAGAATGTTGTAGTCAAAAAAGTGAATAATAGAGAGAGTTTGTTGGTAAATCAGGTAAAGTCCTTGCATAAATATGTTAATAAAATGAAGAAAATAGTCCAAGAAGCATAACATAAAGCAAATACGTTGCAGGATGATAGGAATCAATTGGATACGACTGTTACACTGGCTTGTCGCATTTTTATAGATGAAGGAATCACACCTAAGATGTTTTCGGAAGATAAAGTATTTCGACTTGGCATAGTTGCAGAGAACCTCTGCAAGAGGGTCACTGAGTTGGAATTACAAGTAAAACCCAGTACACCTCCATAGGTACTAGAAAAGAGAATAAAAGAATCAACTGAGGCTGTGATGAATATAGAAGATGCAAAGGCCCTTTATGCTAAGGAGGTCGAGCAAGTTTGTTAGTCATGGGAAGCTTTGATTGATGACGGAGAGTTAGAAAAATTAACAGAGCACTTGTGTGTTACCGACACAGAAGTTAACCAACTGGAAAATGAAGTAAATAAGATTCCAATAGCAGAAAAAATGAACAAGGCTGCTGACATGAAAAAAATACAACAACAAGTCACAAAACTTTGAACATAGCAGCAAAAGTGAATTAACAGTGTTGCAAAGTTACAAGTAGAGGAAAAAAAAGTTACAAGTATAATTCAATCTATATATGAAAAACTGTGACATGTTTTGGGGTCGGCAGGACTTACAACTTCGGAACACCTCAATTCTGAACTTGTGGAAAACTTGAAGTTGAAAAAATCATATGTGCGATAGGAGACTGAATAATTAGTGAACATATTCCAATATTTTCGAAGCAAGGCCGCAATCACATAATTTTCAGACTAATGTGGCTTGGGAGATGCCACAGGTGAGTGTTGGGGTCTTGTTGGCCCTAAGGAAAGTTAGACAAAATTATGCCATAATTATATTCTGAAAGATAAAGAGTCTGGTCACGCAATTAGAGAAGCTACGACAGATGCATACGTGACAAAGGGAACCAAGATGAAAGATGAATAAATCAGTTGAAAAGAAAATTTTCAAATGATTTTGTGGGAAGAGTTAGTTATACTAACATCTTTCTTTTAGTCATAAAAGCATGATTGCATTTTGGGTTGATAGTGCCTATTTTTAGTAACTGGATTGATTAAAAAAGAAATATAACTTGTCGACTAATAGTTGTGATTCAATTGATGGTTGAGTCAAGAATAGTAAAAGAAGAAAATATTATAAAATCATGAATGCAAGTTGTGTGCAGGTTGATCAAAGCTAACCATTCGAAGAGAGGAATAGGCTTGATCAAGTTTGTGTGTGAATCAACAATTCAAAGAAGAAGAGAATAAATACATAGGACAAAACCATGGAGAATGTGATGAGAGAAACATGTATGAATTGTAAATAATATCAAAAGAAGAGTCTACAAATTGAGTGCATCAACCAAAGGTACTAACCTATTTCTCATGCGAAATGAAGATCACCTTTATGGTTTTAACTGGATTGGTTTCCACGTTACATATTGTCTCTGTGTCTTTGATATTTTTTTTATGTCGAATGTATGTATGTTGTGAATAAGTGGACCTAAATATGTCACACAGTCTTTGTTCTGAATAATTTATATGTATATGTGTCACGCACTTAATAGATTGAATTTGTGATAATTCTTTATCTTAAATATTGTGATATGTGTCAACGGATAAGTAAACAACTATCTTGAATGAATTAATATGAAGGATCATTCAAGGGTTTTTTTCGAGTGATTTGGTAGAACTGAGAGATTGAAAATCCTCACACAACTGCAGAAACCTGGCCCTAGCGATTTCCATAAGATATCTTGGGTGAGACTTAATTTGTGTCAAAGGTGTTGACAATAGAGTCCTAATCTGTCAGGCTGATATGTTGGGTTGTGTTGATGAATGAGGAATCTAAACCTGGGTTGACCAAAATCATGCCAACAAATAACAATGCATCCCTTGAGAAGTCGATTTTCTTTCTTTTTTTCCTTTTGACTTGTGCATGATGCATGCAACTTAACTTATGCATGCATGCAACTTTAATGACGCATGCCGCATGCATTTTGATTTATGCCTCAGATGCCATGCATGTAACTTGATCCTGGTTAAGTGGTCCTCTTCATCATCTAATGATTTAATATCACTACTAATGGTGTAATTTTATTGCATGCGGCGTCAATAATTAGTTAATTCCCTATGTTGTCACAAATGGAACATTAAATTTTCATAAAGATGTTGTGGAACCAATCATGCTATCCACGGAATGGGATTCTCCCGGAGGATATTTACGTGTTGAATTACTTTGATGGGCATAAGGGATAATCATGTAAAGGTTCCTAGATCAGGAATATATAGTTCAATATTGCTAAGTTTGGAGGATTTCCTCCTCTTCGGTTTGTGGATGTTTTGAGTCCATGTCTTTAGCTATGGCGGGAAGAAGGGGACTTAAAAAACCAATTTAAGAAGATACGATAATCAAAATTGATCTTACAATGACTCTTACGCCATCACCACTCATGTATATGGTCCATGACATGGGTGGATGAGGTTTGTTGACATGAAAAAAGGATCTGATCGAGTCCCTCATCATAACAAAAAGGTATATGGAAAAAGGTAAAAAAAGTGGAAGGTAGGGATACAAAATTAGGATGTACCCAAGGGGGATTCTCAATATGCCACTTAGCATCCACTCCATTTAAGGTTCTATGGAAAAAATTCAACTGAATGGAATCATTGGAGGTGCTATTAAAGACACACTAGAGATTAAAAGAAATAATAAATTTCTACGGATGTATAAAGAGATTTTGGAAGGAATTTGAGGGCATGAAGGATCATTTCAGATGGGATCATTGCTTATATTTATTGGATCAGGAAGTTTGAAACTGGCCATAAATGGTAGACTTGTAGCAGGCATAAGGGTGGAGGTACCAACCTGCGCATTGTAATTCCCTCTGAGGGGTTGGCTAGCAGCCACCCCACCAACAGAGACACCACTAGAGACGGGGATAACACTAGTCATAGTGAATGTTGGGCCAATAAATGGACTATAGGTAATGAGGGAGGATGGAAATCCAGGTTGTGAAGAGACCAAATCTAAGGAATTCAATAAGGATTTGGGAGGGGAAAATGTGGTCCAGTTAACATGTGCTAATGATATGGCCAGTTAATGTTATTGTAGCATGATAGTTTGGGTGAGATCATTATTCATGGGCATATTTTCCTTAATAAAAAAATCATAGGTTAACATTGACACCTATATGTATAGTGGTTGGCTCACAAATGGAAGGGGACACATGTCAAAATTTTATTTCAATATGAGGGGAGTTTTGTAGATTTTTTTTAAATTGTGACAAGGAAGATGACTATCCCATAGGCCCACTAACATTCTTTCATAGTAATTGTGAATATTAACCCTAATCATTCCATTATTTTGATTTCTATCATCATTAGTCTCAACTAAAACATGTATGAAGTGCACTAAGGGATTTGCATTTTTTTTCTTGTAAGTGGAGAAAATACATTGGATTACAGGATAAAATGATCTTATATTGACTTACCAAACAAATTTTTAAAATTGTTCATTACATGTCATTAATAATGGACACTATCATTAAATATCCACTAATAATCATGTTAGAAAATTGTCTTTCATTCATAGATGTCATCATGGTATGATAGATTTTGCTCTTCCTTGAGTTGTTGCCTTATCCAATATAAGAATAGTCCACTAGTTCCCTTACATAAGGGACAAATCAAATGATTTTCCTTTACTTTTTCTATCTCATGACCATTATGCAATATATATCTAAAGAATGCCTCATTTGTCATTTATACTATTTCCATGTATTTTATAGGCTTCAATAGGTTTAAAATTGGCTATTATTTTGCAAATGCTTAACAAAAAGAATATGTTATAAATTACATTAAAAATAAAAATTCAATAAATTAGTAATATTTTAGTTTCCCATTTCACACCAAAGCTATTATCCAACCTAAATGATAATATATAAACAATATAAACACATTGTATTTAAAAATATTAACATAAAAACATTGTATTAAAAAAATCTAAACAATTTAAAGTTAAATAGTTAGATTTTATTTAAAAAAAATTAAAATGATAATAACTATAAATAAATAAATTTATTTATATTAATTGAATTTAACTAAAATACTAAGAATAGGGATACTTTTCACTACTTTATTACTAAATTAACTAAAAACTTTGATTTTTCTAAAATCTTCTTAAGTAACCAAGTTTTTAGTCCAACAATATAGCCATTGAATTTCACCATGCTTAGTTTTGTTCCTTTAAAAATACAATATAAGTTATAAATGAATGAAATATTGGCAGGAAGAAAACTGCTTCATGCACTAGACATATTTTCATACCTTGGAACATAACCGAAGGGTTTTGAGGTACAAGTTGTTCATTTCAAAGTCACGAATCACAGGCCAAAACCAAAAAAATTGAGGGCTATGGAGGAGTGGATTTTGCATCAAAAGTAATCTAGATGATCCAAGCTTGACAATATTCCAAGCCTTATTCAAATTGGATTACAGCATGCGGCTCCACTGTTTAAACGGGTAAGCCTATTTTCCTTTCTGCGTTGTCTTAATGGGCAAGCCTATTTTCCTTTCTGATTGTCTTAAATAGCTGACAAACCATATTATAATTTGACTAAATCATTCTTGGTGCTTCAGATTTCAAACTGCAGGTTTAGAAGATCATTAACGATGCTAAAAAACCTTGAAGATGTCTTTGACGGATATTTGATGGAAGTTGCAAACGGCTGATGAAGGAAGGTACTGCAAATATTACAAGTTCGTGGGATTCTATTTACAAGAAATATTATAATGTAAAACTTTAATTTATTCATTCTTGTGAAGATACAGGTTCGTGGGATTCTATTTACAAGAAATATTATAATCTAAAACTTTAATTTCTTCATTCTTGCGAAGATCTTTCTCTGTCTTCTTACCAGCCATGCCCCTTGCTCTTGCACCCAAATTCTTCAATTTTCAGATCTAGAGATTAAAACCCATATTTTTGGTACCACCCATAACCTACATGGTATGTTACATAGTAATGGGTTTTTGATACAATATAGAGGGTTTTGAAAGCACCCCAAAAGATATCCATCCCCTTTATTCCAAAGGGTTTCAGATCAACCACTAAATACATCCACTGAAGGGTTTCTAAAATGTTGCCCTGAGATAGTAGAAATTTCCTATGAAGCGTATACAAAAAACATCTATAGAATAGTGCACTGACTACGAAATTTGTGTCGCAAAGGATTGTACACACTGGGAAAACAAAACATTATCATTGACCTGAGGAGATTATGATCATTGCAATGCACTTTCTATCGTATAATATAGAACGAAAACTATTTTTGATGTTTGTTAAAAGCATTTTGCATTAAAAAAACAATATCCTGATCGAATCAGAGAAAAGAAGCTCTAAAATGTAACATACACAAAATATTCTATCATTATTTTGTTTCCAATTTTAATTTGTGCCAATTGTTGGATATCATGGAACTTGATACTAGTTCATCACCTTTTTTTGGTATTTCCATCACATCAGTCTAATACTTTAAACTTTACAGGGAAAAAACCTAGGTCAGTTGTGTCTTTTTTTTAAATGTTTTTAAATAAAACTAGAAAAAAACTTCACTGCTATTTATTGTTCTACCCATATGTTAAATTTCAGATCCTGTTATTTTTTTTCCTTTCCTTTTGCTCTATGTAGTTTTGTCAATTACCTTTTCCATAATTCTAGTTTTTTAAAGAAAACTAGAAAAAGACTTCATTGTTATTTATTGTTCTACCCATATGTTAAGTTTCAGATCCTTTTTTTTTTTTCCTTTCCTTTAGTTCTATGTAGTTTTGTCAATTACCTTTTCTAGTTTCATTGGGAAAAGGATTGTACACACTGGGAAAAGAAAACATTATCGTTGACCTGAGGAGATTATGATCATTGCGGAGCACTTTCTATCGTAGAATATAGAACAAAAACTAGTTTTGATGTTTGTTAAAAGAATTTTGCATTAAAAAAAACAATATCCTGATCGCATCAGAAGAAAGAAGCTTGAAAATGTAACATACAAAAAATATTCTATCATTATTTTGTTTCCAATTTGAATTTGTGCCGATTGTTGGATATCATGGAACTTGATACTAGTTCATCACCTTTTTTGGTATTTCCATCGCATCAGTCTAAGACTTTAAACTTTACAGGGAAAAAATCTAGGCCGACAGTGTATTTTTTTGAAATGTTTTCAAATAAAACTAGAAAAAACTTCACTGCTATTTATTGTTCTACCCATATGTTAAGTTTCAGATCCTGTTATTTTTTTTCCTTTCCTTTAGTTCTATGTAGTTTTTTCAATTACCTTTTCTATAATTCTAGTTTCATTGGGCGAGTTCTGATCGAGGTATAAAAAAAATGCCTTTTGTACAGTGCATCTAAAAACATCATATGAATAGTAGAATAGAGATCATATAAAATGATGTGCCTTTCTTTTACTGGTTGCAGATTAACCAATTTTTTCTTTAATCTCTTAACTTTGATCAATTCGAGCTCCATCTTTCACTTCTTTGCTGGTGTTTTTACGAGTTTTTAAGGATTTAGATAAAATTTTACCAGAAATGGAACAATTTTCTGCCCAAAAGAGATATCAAAATCCTTAAGCATCCAAACCCTTTCTCGTGCTTGTGAACATACAACTACTCAACTAATTTCCCTTGGATAAACTTCTTTGAGCCATGCTTCCCATGATCTTTCTTAAGGCCTCTGCTATTTTTCTTTGTTGGGGTCGCATAAGATTTATTCACCCTGATGCTCTTTGACTTGTATCCATATTGCTCAACTCCACCCTTTGTGCAACATAATCCTTGATAGGAGGTGTGCTGATTGAATTGACTTTCCTTGAAGCTAGATTTCAAACATCTTGCTTCTTTTGAGAAGGAAACACTGGTGCAGTCACGCTCTGTAGCTTTTAGCCTTCCATTTTTTTATCAGCCAATGATTCAGTAGACATTTTAGCATGTGCACTCATATCATCCTTATCTCCAATCTGCCACTTAACCATATTCTTAGAGGACATTGAATCTTCAAACCATGGATCCATATGCTTCTCCTCTACCCATTTAGCAGGAGCTTAAGAAAACCTTATAAAGGATTGATATGAATATGAATACACCACAGGTTCCTAACTACCTCCTATTTCCATTGCATCTTTTTGGATCAATGTGTCTACTTAATTCTTATTATCACAAAAGCTCAAAATTTTCTACCATTTCTTTAATTGTGCAGAAATCATAACTGAGAGCTTTGGATTGAATTCTCTACACTGCATAATCATACTGGAGAATAAGGGTTATTCCTTTCATGGCCTAGTGTGGTAACGATATTTCCTTATTCCTCTTATAAGCTTAGAAACAATGCCATCAAACCTATCGATAACCTGTACTGGTGATGGGAGGGGTTACGCTCAGTCCTTTCTTTCACTGTTATGGGAATATGAAAACAACTGGTATGTATAATGGGTTAATATATTTTTCGAGAAGTATAACTTCACCACATAACTAACATGTACCTAATCATTTTTTAAGGTTTGAAAATTAATGCTTTTGGAGAGGATTTTTTGGACAGACAATGCTATCCTTTTCTTTTTTTTGTTACGAAATATTTTAAAAATGTCTAAATTGTTAATTTAATTTCCTGGATCAAAGGATAGTTAAACCCTTGTAATGGACATTGTGTACGTATTTTATATCGATAGTAGTGATTATGAGTAATGTAAGGTGTATAGTATGCATTGTCTTTGAAGGATGGATGTATCTCAATACAATGTTCATGGATTATGGTAATTGCTTAATGCGTTCTATTATAAATCTCTGTTATGCATCCCATAGACTGAACAAGGTACTGTAAATATCTTTTGCAATTTAGTATGCAGGATAATTTTTTTGTTCTTTATTTGTCTCATCCCCAATTAAATATATGAAGCATAGTTACAAAAAATATGTCTGGACACACAATAAATGAAAACCAAGCAAAGACTTACAACCTCAATCTCTTTATGTTTCTTTAATGCATGCTAAATTTTGTCATTGTTGTAGGGACAAAGAGTTTCATGGATCGCAACATCCATTTGTTGAACACACACACACACA
>LPNX010443496.1:135114-166695 GCA_001517045.1 Pseudotsuga menziesii
TATTGGTTCTCCTGTAACAAGACATTGTCTGCTTTGATGTATTTCTTTTCAAAGCTAGAAAGATTTATATTGCAGATTCTATACTAAGGTTTTTGTTCTTGGGTTTTGCTTAGATTCAAATTTTTGTGTCTTTTGTAGCATTATTCAATGGCAGTTCTGACAAATAAATATATTAGAGTTAATCTAAGAAGAAAACCCAAGAACTTTCCTCTTAAATTTCTTGTTTGGGTCTGCTTGAATTGAGTACAAACTTTCCTCTTAACTGTAAAAGCAAGCATTAATATTTCCTTTATCATTTCTCAAAAAAGAAATGCTAGAACATAGACAATTAATATTTGCATCTAAACAGCCAAGGGGTCTAACATCAACTATATTGTTAAAATGAAAACATACAAAAAGAGAAAGAAGAATGAAGAGGTGTGGCGATTTTTCCCTTAAGACATATAACTGGCATATCACATCATGTAAATTTTTAGTTGGAGAAGCAACATCAAATCAAAGAAAAACCAAACATGCTTTCTTTCACGGCTTATTTTCCTGTACCAATTCTAATTGAACAACTAGGAAGGGGTTTTTATGTCAGATATTCCAACCTTGTGCTATACTAAGAGGTGATCCTTTTATTTTATATGCCTACTCACCTCACCCTCTAACCCATAAGCAAGGGTGAGATTCCTCATGGATCACAAAGAGCTTCAATCAACAATTGGCTCACAAAGAGAAAACATGTCACAAGTGGGATTTGAACTCAGGTGGGAAGGATAATTTTTCCTCCCAACCACCTGAGATAGAGGATCAGTTGACAAATTGAGGTTTGCTTATGAACGTACTAATTTATTTCTTTCCCTTGTTACTCTTTGAAGTCATTCTTATTAGTCATTTGAAAAATATTTTCTTCTTTGATCTGTGGAAAAAATCTTGACAAACTTACTGCATTTATGTTAGTTCAAAGCAGTTACATGGTTGGTAGTCGTTAAAGAAGTATTTTATGGTAACATTATAGGAATTCA
This sequence comes from Pseudotsuga menziesii, assembly GCA_001517045.1. Taxonomy (NCBI): domain Eukaryota; kingdom Viridiplantae; phylum Streptophyta; class Pinopsida; order Pinales; family Pinaceae; genus Pseudotsuga; species Pseudotsuga menziesii. The sequence continues at coordinate 136,125 of LPNX010443496.1, forward strand.
ATCTTGTGGCTTTGGGACAAAGATGTATTCCACATTTTTCCTATGTCGGACTGTGGAGTAAGTTTTATTCCGTTTCCAGATTAATCACCACGAGATGCTCTCATTCGTGATGTCTATAACTTTTTAGATTATCATGTAAGTATTATTTCATAGAAGACTCGAGCTAGCTCTCAGTCAACTTGGGTTCATTCAGCAATTAAGAGAATCTAATGAAAAATTAAATGACATGACTAATTGTGAGATTTTCTTAATTCACTTGAGCACACATTTGCCATGTATATTTCTGTTTAATATCCATGTGAGCCACTTCATTTGAATTTAACGTGTTCTTTCTGTTGTGATAAGTCTTTTTTGAAAAAATTAGATTTCAAGATAAAAAATATTTTATTAGTACTACTAATTTAATTGGTTAATGAAACATATCTAATACAAATCTTTGTGGTACTGTAATGGTTAATGTTCTCCCTTATATAATAACTATAGCTTATATCATTACATTAAAAGATGCATGTAATATTGATAAGCATTGCTTTCTTGTCATTGATGTTCCTATACATGATGTAATGGTAAAGTAAGTGCATTGCTAGATAAATTACTTTTTGACAGCCAGCAAGTTTTTAATGAGGAGATGAGTTCCCTTCCCATCTAAGCATTCCATATTAAATTAATTTTAGGATTTAGAGATGACTTGACCATTATTCTTAATGGTTTGTTGTTTGTATTTCTCCTAGCACAACCTTTTGATATAAAAGACACGTTTTATTGCTTTCCATTTCTCGTTGATTTAGATGAAACCAAGACCTCAAATTTCTCTAAATTCCTTAATGAGAGGTTCGTGAGATGATGATCTAGGTTGATTATGGTATTCTTGTAGCATTGCTTCATGAACCATTCTTTCAATTTTGTTTTTAGTTTATTCTCCTTTATTCATTTTTTAGGATGATAATCTATTTATTTATTTATTGTATGTCCTAATTTTGTGATCAATTCCATTTTAGATACAAAACAAACAACTTTGGAAGTGAGTGTATGGATGGAAGTATGCAAACATAATCTATGTTTTTGCAAGGGTTAGAAGGTCCACTAACATTCTAGAATACAAACTAATATTCAAAAGGAGTGTATATTTAGATGTCATTGTTGTCTCCTTGAGGCTATTTAGTGCAGTGAAAGTTGGACTTTAACATCAAACACCTTTGAAAGAGAAGAGATGTAGAAATACATATTAATTGAGTTAATTGATACAATTTGCTACCATATTTTTATTGTGGTTTAATTACTTACTCTACATGACCATCCCTAACTACCAATACTAATTGTTATTCATTAACTCGATTGGTCACTAACACTCGTGATATTTATTACACTTAATACATAATATATCATGGATCCTAATATATTATTGAGCGTTACTTATTATCGCACCTCGTCTTAACATGGAATACAATTTTTTTTAACTCCCCTCAATATAAAATCCATAGAAACTTACTTAGTAACTAAGAATAATTACAAAAGTTGAAGGGAATTCTTGTTCATTCTTCAATAATGTAACACTTCTCTGGTTCTTAATATCTAAACACTACATTATGTTGTATGATGCAGGTTGTGTTGGTAAAGAAATGTATGCAATGTCATATCAACCAAGTTTTGCATTGGGGCATCAAAGGTAATTTCTTGATTTTATAAATTTGTTTTCTTCCCTTTCTTTCCTTATGAGATATGATTATTGAAACAAGTGTTTGAACATGGCATTTTATGCTTTAAATATGATATTATCTACCAATTGATAATAATGGGATTCTAAATATGATGGATTTTTTCATGATAAGATCTTTCTGTAGTGACCAAAATGGAAACCTAGCCAATAGAGTAATCACATTGTGATATAGGTAAGTGAATATGACCTATTTTATGATCATAGTCAATTTTGTCTATATTATGAATGCTTTCTTGTTTACAATGAAAAATCTAGCTGGAACTTCTTTAGGGTGTTGATTTTGCATTCTAATGTTATGTGTATCCCCTTGGAGCTTCCATTTTCAGCTTATTTGTTACTTTATGTTAGAAATAGTAAGCTCACTGCCATTGAGTATTCCTCTGACATGGAAGGTTTTTCATTCATATTTAAATGGATGTTGTTCACGGTCCTTAGGCACTTATACCCATTTCCAACATCTACACAATGACTATAGAGTATAGTTATATGCCCTGCCATGATTGTAGTTTGTTAAGTATATCTGATTCTATTCCTTCTCCCAGTGTTTCAAATCATGCCTTGTTTTCCAAAGAAAAAAAATATACAACCTCATCCTATACTCTATGGCCCCATGAATATAGTTATATCCAATGATGTTGGGGATCATGTAGATTTCCCAGTGCAAGCACTACAACATCACCCTAGGAAGAGAATAAACATTATGAATTGGCATCACAATATATCCTAACCATTTGTCCTTGTGTATATTCATTAGCTTGATGGAAGAAGGAACTTTGCTCATCCCATGGTGGATAGGATCCATGTGAAGCACCAACTATTGGGTTGGTCATCCTCTTTTGATTCTCCTTATTGCTCCACTTATACATGGCTCTAGGATGATCATACTTATCTACTATATCCTTGGCATCCACACTAATATAATTGTTGTTGATAGGTCTCATATAGTGATACACTTACAGTTGCTAAGGAATAGTGATTTTTGCAATCCCATTAAGCCAATTTCTTGAGTTTTGTTCAAAATTCCTAGAAAAGGCTTATGGATTTCATAACCTGATTGATCATATATTGTGAACTTATACAATGTATCATCCTTTGTCGACCATTAGATACTCAAAGTTGTGTATTGATCCTTTTTACCATTATAGAAAACTCTGTAAGTTAGGTTCCCAAATTCTTAAAGGGTTCTAGCTCAATGGAAGGCCGCCTACCTTACAAGCAGGAGGTTGGTGGTTCGATTCCTCCATGCCCTAATGATATTATAATATCGCTTAGAAAAACTAAATTAGTAAGAAAAAAATAAGAAATAGGTGACCAAACAAAATGACCAAAATTTATATATAAAATTACTAAAAACGACTAAATTAGTGACCAAAATGTGAGAGATGGGAAACTAGGCATTAAAAAGGATGCAACACGTGGTGCTAATGATGAAGCCAAACATGGCGCTACACAGGAAGCAAATATGGTGCAACAATAGAAGAAATATTTGGTGTCATTTTCATAGCAAAACACGATGCAAAAAAGGAAGGAAAAATTTGTGCAAATTTGGAAACGAAAATTGACACATATTTGGAAGTAAAACATGGTGCAAATGGGATGCTAAAGTGGTAGCAAAAATGGATGTAATATTGGATGCTAATTTGGATGCTGACATGGTTTTATTAAGGATGCAAATATGGCACTAACAGGGATGTCATGTAAGAAGAAAAAGTGGACACTCCCGAGGAAGAAAAATAGGACGTTATTTAGGAAGCAAACCTTGATGTTGTTTAGGAAGCTGTTGCAGCTACAACTTTTCTCCCCAAATTTCTTAAATTTTGGGCCCCTACTTATAATTTAAAGTTGTTTGATCTTGTGAGGTCTTGCTTTAACTTTGGTTGATTCTGAATATTAGATTACGGCTTGTTTTCAGAGATTGTTTGTGTTTGATTTTCGTGTTGGATCGAGGGTGTGAATTTGGAGAAGTCAAATCTTTGTCTTTTAAGGCCGCCATTTCACAGGAAGAATGAATTTAGCTGTTGCTAATCCTTAACTGTTCAAAACACTTAAGTTTTCTTGAATCGGGCGTTTTTTTTTTATGTTGAATCGGAAGCTCCAATCCTTCTCCCTTCTGCTGTTGCGACTGCCAAAGTGGTTTGGCGTCCGAAATATAAATTGCTCCGACTGCCAACGCGCATTGATCTTTATTCACCTTCCGCTGTTGCGGCTAGGAAATCCATTTGAATTCCGATGTCCAAACCGTGCCGACTTCCGATTGAAGCATTTCCCGCCTGCGTCGAGTATCTTTAGCCTTCTCTTGTCCGCCGTTGCGGCCAGGAAAGTCTTTCCGCGTCCGATGCCAAAGCTTGCCGACTGCCAATTTATAACCTTCCCGCCCAAGGCTTAATCGCGACTCTGTTCGGATGCACCTGGCTATTTTCTTGTGGATTGACCATTCCGAGCAGATAATTTTAATGTTTAAAATCCCATTCCAACAAATGATGCACTGTAATTGTTTGCAGGAGGAATTTGATGGACTATTGAAGCGACCCGGAGTGAAGGCTTAGCTTGGTCAAATCGAAACCGATAGGGTCACAAGGAAGACAAAGCAGAGAAAAGGACAAAACAGGAAAACGACAAAGGTACAGACTAGGAAGACCTATCAGTTACTGATCAGGAGATGAACGCTCACAGAAAATAATTGGGAAGACAAAACGGCTAGAAGAGGAAGCTGAAACATTTGGAGAGACTGGAAAGTTAGACGATCGGGGGTGTAGTTTAAATACTGTAAAGATAGAACTAATGAGGGGCTTTTTCCCTGGAAAAATTTGTAAACTCTTTTGCTTGTAAGAGGAACTACTTCGTTTTACAGTCAGAAAGGGAAACTTTTTCCTGCTGGAGAGAGCGAAATGTGGAATGTATCAATGTGACTAAATGAATAATGTTGAAGAGGAACTATTTCGTTTTCAGCTGTGTTTCATTTACTGTGAGAGTATTTAACTTCCTGAACCTATGTTCTTGTTGAGTGTTCTTTAGTATCTTTTGGGATGTCTTCCACTGTGACTAATAAATGTTGGTCGTAAAATAATCGGCTATTTGGTTGTTAAATATCTGTAATTGCTCATGTGTCTTCAATGAAGTATCAGCTATCTGTAACTCTTCATAATGCACGTACAAAATGTATTACTCACCAATGAATGATAACTCCGTTCCCTAGGGATAGTTTAGGTAGTTAGTTTATTTTTTGTGTTGTAGGTGTTTTGGGTGCTTGTGAACCTTAAGACGAGAGGTAAGAACCTGCGCATCACATTGTGACTGTTCCTTGCATCCTCCCACCCTACATTGTTAGTTAGGCACTTGCATATCATACATTAAGTCAAAAAATACCAAATTCACGGTGGACCGGGCCGCAACCGGTAAAGCCTTTGTTTTGTTACTTTGACCTGCGGTAGCCGGACCATAAATCGGACAGATTCCCTATACCAAATAGTCAACGAGCTAGTCAACGAGCTAGTTGGGAACGTTGATTGGGGAGAATCCCCTACTGTTGTCGCCTACGAATTTCCATGCCCCAAAATTTTTGGTGCTAGAAGGAGGGCCGCCAGTGTATGGCTGGTCGAGGAAACCCGTTTTCCCGAGAATATTCCATCGGTAACAGTTCTGAAAGCTGTGGGTTTCAAAACCCAATTCCGGAAGAAAGAGAACATCTATATTCTGTTGAGAACGAAATTGTTAATGATCTGAGAAGACACACCAGGGCATATGTAAAGAAGATTGGAGGATTGCCAATCATCCCTGAACTGCCCATAAGGGAGTATAAAAGGAAGGATCGTCCTGAAGCGGAGGGCTCAGTGCTAGTTGGAGACTGGGAAGAGCTTGTAGAAACAGCCTTACAGAAATTTGTGCTACCTTTGAATCAAGAAGGCCTAGAAACCCCTCACAGTTCTCCTTCTCACACACCAGCTAGTTCACCTCCTCACTCCCCACTCCCCACTCAGACTCATGGCTAGAGTTAATGCTAATCAACCACCTAACCCGCCAAATCCACCACCTGCATGGAGAGCCAGATCACCATTAAACCTGAAACCTCCATTACACAACCTACCTCAAGCCTTTGATAAGATGTTGCCCAAGTTCGACCCAAATGAGAAAATACTAGTAGATGATCATCTACAAAGTTTTCACCTGGCAGTGGAAGGATTAAGGGCCGGGGAACATGAAGATGTGGTATGTAGACTTTTCCCACATACCCTTAAAGGAGCTGCAGCGTCATGGTACTTTGGATTGCCTGCTAACTCTATCCCTGATTGGGATATCTTCGAAAGAATGTTCAGAAGTAAGTATGCAACTCAGAAAACTCATGCAACTCTCATGAAAGGGCTGTGCGCGTTGAAGAAAGAAAGAAAAGAAAAAGTGCACAGTTTTACTCAAAGGTTTGTTGCATATCTCAAGAACTTCTCTGAAACAGATAAGCCTTCAGACAAAGTTCTTATTGAATACTATACTTCAGCTTTAGGCCCTGATTTGGCCATGTTTGCCAAAGGTAGGGCCAAGCCTACGTTGACAGAAACGTATGAAGAAGCATAAGTGGTGGAAGCTGAAAGAGAGAGCATTGAAGACTATCCAGAACAATCTGGAGAAAAGGGTACAGGAAGAAAAGCCTTATTGTTTACTAATCCTAAAGAAGAAAAGTCTCCAGATTTGGAAAATATGGCCAAAATGATGCAGAAGATTTCCAATAAAATAGATATGGAGAAAGAAAAGGAAGCACAAAAGTTTTATAAGCCATATTATAAGAAAAGAGAAGGTAACCACCAATCTCGACCTCCTCCGTACAATACTACATCTATGAATTTAACAAAGGTAGGCTTGGATAATTTTTGCACATTCCACCAATAGCCACACTCTGAGAAGAATTGTCCACAATGGATAAATTCGATGACGTTGGTCATGAATCAACTTTTAGATTCTAGATTGATAGAAGAGGGAAATGAAGAAGGAAAGGAAAATTCTACCTCTACGTCTACTAAAGAACAGGAAGAGGAAACCATGGATTTATGGAATTCTGTCTCACTATTTGATGTTGAAGAAGAAAAGACTCAGGGGTGTAAAGACGTTATGGAAACCAACGTAGCCACGAGGAGCCAAGGGACGTTTAAGGAAGACAGTCTTATACTTCCAAAGATTAAGAGGCTGCAGAGGAATGTTAAGAAGAGATTTCAAGACAAATATTTGGCTGATACAATTCCAGAATTCACTATTACCAGCCAAAGTCCTAGACAGAATGATACAATGGCCAAGCCAAATGAAGGTAAGGAGAATGCTGATAGGTCTCATCCCACGGAACAGCAGATGGATTATGACATTGTGGAGGATTTTAAAAAGATAAAGGCGAATGTTCCACTATTCGAGATGTGCAAAGTGCCGCAGCAAAAAGAAAGGCCGTTGAGAGCCCTTGAAACATTAGATGAGAAGACTCCCACTAACAATCAACCAGAAGAAGAAGAAGAGATTGGAGAGAATAGCAGTGGAGGTAAGTCCACGCACAAGCATCCACCTTTCCTCCTGAATTTCGAAATCTTTAACTACAATGTACATAATTGCTTGGTAGATTCAGGGGCAACTGTTAATGTCATGCCAATATCTGTCTGTAAAAGAATCAATGGGAAACCTAAGCCATCCCCGTGGAGAGTAGTTCAGTTGGACAGGACAGATGTGAAGGTAATTGGTGAGATGGAATATGTCCTAGTCTGTCTGGCTTCAAATGATAAAGTATGCCAGGTCATTAATATCGTGGTGGCTGATATACCAGATGCGTACGGCCTTATCCTGAGCAGAGATTGGTCGGCCAAACTTAATGGATATTTCGCTTCTGATTGGTCACATCTATGGTTGCCATACAAAGGAAGCCCGAACCAGATTAAGATTTTGAGGGAGCCTCACATGAAGTACAATGTTACCCGACTTGAAGAGAAGAATGAACCTGTGGATTTTGTCTTGGGAAACTATTTTATTGAGTTGGAACCAGGTAATTACCAAGCAGAAGAAGCCAGCAACACATCTGATACCCAACCTGATCTCCTTCGATTCTCACAGGCTGATGAGATTGACTGTAAAATAGTAGACTTAGCAGTAGGAATAGATTCGTTTTCAGTAGTTAATGACTTTTGGACTTTATTTTTCGATGGCTCTAAGACATTAGAAGGGTCAGAGGCTAGCTGTGTCCTTATTGACCCACAGAAGAATAAACATTTCCTTTCATGTAGACTAGAGTTTGAATGTACTAATAATACTGCTGAGTACGAAGCACTGGTGCAAGGACTAAAGAAGGCAATTGAATTAAAGGTAAGTAATCTAAAAGTATTTGGGGATTCTGAAATTATTGTAAAACAAATTCAGAATCAGATACATTGTATCTCTCCTCACTTAAAGGATTACCAGAATGAGGTATGGGATTTGCTGAAATATTTTAATGCATTTAACATTATTTCAATTCCAAGAATTAAAAACGCAGTTGCTGATCTGTTGGCCACATCAGCCGCTAGACTCGTACCCACTAATAATCGATGTTCTGTTGAACTTCTTTTCAGGCCCTCTGTACCTGATATGATTACGAACCTCTGAGTGTTTGATGATGACCAGCATATCATAGAATGTTTAACGAATGATGAGGTGTTTAAAGGAGCGATCATAGATGATGAAGAGCATTAGGCTGAGATGAAATATGATAATTTCATTCCTAAAGGAGTCAGAACGTTGGAAAAAATGTTCGATTTAAATGAAAAATTCAGAAGACCACCCAACGTGAAGACCCACAGCTCATATCTGCAATCTGAGTTGATTAATTTAGGGACTGAAACAAATCCTAAGTTCGTGAATCTCGGCAAATGTTGTTCACTAACAGAAAGAGACAAATTCATCAGTCTATTTAAACAATATAAAGATGTTTTCGCATGGATGTACGAAGATTTGAAAACGTATGACACCGGCATCATCAAGCATGTTGTCCCCATTAAAGCAGGCATCAAGCCATATCATCAACCTTTGAGGAAAATGCATCCGAAATTGGAACCGCTGATTCAAAGTGAAGTGAAGAAGTTATTGGACGCAAGAATCATCTTCAAAGTCAGACACTCTGAGTGGGTATCAAATCTGGTACCAGTAAGGAAAAAGTTTGGAGAAATCAGACTCTGCGTGGATTTCAGGAACTTAAACCGTGCATTAGATAAAGATAACTATCATGTGCCACCCATGGAGCAGCTGCTACAGATGGTTTCAGGTTCTGAACTGTTTTCATTATTAGATGGTTTCTCTGGCTACAATCAAGTGTTAGTAGCCGAAGAAGACAGATTAAAGACAACATTCAAAACTAAATGGGGAACCTTTGCCTATAGAAGAATCCCTTTTGGGTTGATTAATGCTGGAGCGAAATTTCAGAGGGCTATGGACATAGCTTTCCGCAGATTGATTGGACGAAGTGTTGTAGTGTACCTTGACGACATTATAATATTTTCAAAGAAAAGAGAAGAGCACGCATTTCACTTAAGGCAAATTTTCAAACGCTATCGAAAATATGGCATCTCCCTCAATCTTAAGAAATGTGTGTTCGTTGTCACGGAAGGCAAGTTCCTAGGTCACATTGTCTCGAAGAAAGGAATCTCTATAGACCTAGAAAGAATCAAGGCCATTGAACAAATCCCCTTGCCCCACAATAAGAAAGGGATGCAGTCTTTTATGGGAACTATAAACTTCGTGCGAAGATTTGTACCTGATTTTGCTTAGACTGTTAAGTCGCTGCAACAGATGGTCAAGCAGAATGCTCAATTCAAGTGGACTGAACTTGAGAAGAATGCTTTCAGCAAAATTAAGACTGTTGTTGCACACGCACCCTCCTTGAAGAGTCCATATTTCGATAAAGACTTTATTTTATATACTTTTGCATCCGATGATTCACTGGCAACTGTGCTCACCCAAAAGGAAGAAAGGGGGGATGAATTCCCAATCTCCTTTATGAGTACTGGTCTACAGGGGGCTGAATTAAACTACCCAGCCATTGATAAGCAATCTTACACAGTATTTAAGGTAGTGAAGCAATTCAGGCCTTATATACTAAAAAATCGAACCAAGGTAATAGTCCCCTACCCAGCTGTAAGATCCCTTCTCATACAGAAAGAGTTAGGAGAAAGAAGGGGCAACTGGGTAACGACTCTTCAAGAATACGACCTTGAATTCAGACCAGCCTCTATAGTTAAGGGACAAGGATTGTGCAAGCTTATGACTGAAAGTGGGAACAATGAAGAGCAAGCATGGGAGGATGAGGCTGAATTACATGTAATGGATGTATGTCCTTTGTTTACAACTCCCGAGTCTTGGTATAGAGACCTTGTGCATTACCTACAATCAGGGTTGTTACCAGAACATTGGAATTCCAAGCAAAGAAGAACGCTACGTCTTAAATCGGCCTCCTATCAACTTGTTAAAGGGGTATTATTCAGAAATAATTATGACGGGGTTCTCCTTAGATGTTTAGAAAAAGAAGATGCAAAGAGAGTAATGTCAGAATTACATGACGGTCCCGCTGGGGGACATTATTCAGGAGACACTACAGCCCATAAAATCCTCAGAGCCGGTTACTATTGGCCTACACTCTTCAAGGATGCACATGCACATGTCAGGAAATGTGATATTTTCCAAAGATGTGGTGGGAGACAGCCTAAAGCAGCAGCACCTCTGAAGCCTGTGATGATTACAGAACCATTCGAGCAATGGGGACTGGATATTATTGGAGAAATAAAACCGAATTCCTCTCTGCAGCACAAGTACATTCTGACTGCTACGGATTATTTCACTCGTTGGGTCGAAGTTATTCCACTGTGCAAGATAAATGAAGACGAAGTCATCAGCTTCTTACAAGACCACATCATGACCAGGTTTGGAGTTCCAGTTTTGTTAGTTTTTGATAATGCCAAGTACTTTTCATCAATTAAATTGACTGCTTTTGCTCATGATAAAGGGATAAAATTGCATTATTCTACTAATTATTATCCACAAGGAAATGGCTTGGCTGAATCCTCCAACAAAAATCTGATTAGAATCTTAAAGAAGACTGTAGTAGAAAATCAAAGGAGTTGGCACTCAGCATTACCTAATGCCCTTTGGGCTGATAGAGTCACCCCCAAGTCTGCGATTGGAGTGTCTCCGTATACCCTTGTCCATGGAAAAGAAGCCATCCTTCCTCCCAATATCATGCTACCATCTTCCATACTAGCTCAAGAGTCTAGGGGGTCAGATGATGAAGTTTTACAAATAAGAATATATAATCTCCTGAAAGCAGAGGAGGCCAGATCTAAAGCCAAAGAATGCTTTAAGCAACAACAAGAGTCAGTTAAGAGATGGTTCGACAAGCATAAATCTGGGACAAAAGACTTTGAAGTAGGAGACTTAGTCCTCAAATGGGATGACCCCCATGATGAGAAAGGAAAGCATACCAAATTCCAGCAGTTGTGGGTAGGCCCTTTTCAGATTGCAGCCAAGCTTGGTCCTTCTACTTACAGGTTGCAAGATCTGCAGGGGTGGGAGGAGAACCTACCAGTAAATGGTTTGGTTCTCAAGCCTTATTTTCCTGAGTTTGTTTGATTTCTTCTGTCTTGTATATAAATAATTTATTTGGCTGTCTTTTGAGTCATGTTTTTTATCTTGTTTTGTTGATTTCAATAAAGGGAGCAAACCTGCGGTTGCATGAGGAACATCCGAAATTTATGGGTTTGATAAACGTTTTAGTATCGGACTGTGTGTTGTTGTTTATATGAAAGAACTTCTTCCAGTTTAGCAGTTTTCTTGAATAGCTCTGTGTGCATTGGAGTCCTGCTTAACCCCTGTGAAATAGACTGGATTCCAAGAGTCCAGAATACTATGTTGATGCTCCATCCACGTCACACTTAAAATGTCTAGGGGATGACAGCAGAGGACCCATGGAAAGAAGCAAGGTGAACAGTATATTAAATATAAATGATCCCATGCCAAGAAACGAATGCCAAAAGGCCGATAAGAATCAAGGAACTCCTATGAAAAGCATCATACATCAAGGCAGATGCTGAATCATAAATACTAAATTGCCGAAAGATCCTCTCCGTCCGTGAGCTTAAACTTGAAGTACACCACTCACACAAAAGGACACTATGGGATAGAGGATCCTGAAGTAAAATTTAATAAGAAAGGCATGTAATCAAACTCATATGAAAAGGGACAAAAGTCCAAAAGCACAAGAAAAAGTGTTAAAATGGCATGGGAATGAGGAACAAATGAATATTTTTGTTTACCATATGCTACAATCCTGTGGTGTCCAAAGCTATTAGCCACCTGAAGACAAAGGTAATAATGAAACTCATCCTCTGGCCTTATCATAGTTATCTGGACTTAACGATTCTGGTTTCCACTCTCCCTAATTGGACTGTCATCAATGATTAAGGGTACACACTTCGGTCATTTGAGAAATCCATATTGTTGGAAGAATTCAATATGATGCTTTTGCTGTTAAACAGTCTGTCACTCAAAGATTAATCGCCCAGAGATATAGGTTCACCAGGTAATCGCCATTTGTTGCAGCTGCAACTTTTCTCCCCAAATTTCTTAAATGTTGGGCCCCTCCTTATCATTTAAAGTTGTTTGATCTCGTGAGGTCTTGCTTTAACTTTGGTTGATTCTGAATATTAGATTGCGGCTTGTTTTCAGAGATCGTTTGTGTTTGATTTTCGTGTTGGATCGAGGGTGTGAATTTGGAGAAGTCAAATCTTTATCTTTTAAGGCCGCCATTTCGCAGGAAGAACGACTTTAGCTGTTGTTGATCCTTAACTGTTCAAAACACTTAAGTTTTCTTGAATCGGGCATTTTTTTTTATGTTGAATCGAAAGCTCCAATCCTTCTCCCTTCCGCTGTTGCGGCTACCAAAGCAGTTTGGCGTCCGAAATATAAATTGCTCCGATCGTCGACGCGCATTAATCTTTATTCGCCTTCCGCTGTTGCGGCTAGGAAATCCATTTGACTTCCGATGTCCAAACCGTGCCGACTTCTGATTGAAGCGTTTCCCGCCTGCATCGAGTATCTTTAGCCTTCTCTTGTCCGCTGTTGCGTCCAGGAAAGTCTTTCCGCGTCCGATGCCAAAGCTTTCCGACTGCCGATTTATAACCTTCCTGCCCAAGGCTTAATCGCGACTCTGTCCGGATGCACCTGGCTATTTTCTTGTGGATTGACCGTTCCGAGCAGATAATTTTAATGTTTAAAATCCCATTCCAACGAATGATGCACCGTAATTTTTTGCAGGAGGAATTCGATGGACTGTTGAAGCAACCCAGAGTGAAGGCTTAGCTTGGTCAAATCGAAACCGGCAGGTTCACAAGGAAGACAAAGCGGAGAAAAGGAAAAAACAGGAAAATGACAAAGGTACAGACTAGGAATACCTATCAGTTACTGATCAGGAGATGAACGCTCACAGAAAATAATTGGGAAGACAAAACGGCCAGAAGAGGAAGCTGAAACGTTTGGAGAGACTGGAAAGTCAGACGATCAGGGGTGTAGTTTAAATACTGTAAAGATAGAACTGATGAGGGGCTTTTTCCCTGGAAAAATTTGTAAACTCTTTTGCTTGTAAGAGGAACTACTTCGTTTTACAGTCAGAAAGGGCAACTTTTGCCTACTGGAGAGAGGGAAATGTGGAATGTATCAATGCGACTAAATGAATAATGTTGAAGAGGAACTATTTCGTTTTCAGCTATGTTTCATTTATTGTGAGAGTATTTAACTTCCTGAACCTATGTTCTTGTTGAGTGTTCTTCAGTATCTTTTGGGATGTCTTCCACTGTGAGTAATAAATGTTGGTCGTAAAATAATCGGCTATCTGGTTGTTAAATATCTGTAATTGTTCATGTGTCTTCAATGAAGTATCATCTATCTGTAACTCTTCATAATGCATGTACAAAATGTATTACTGACCAATGCATGATAACTCCGCTCCCTAGGGATAGTTTAGGTAGTTAGTTTATTTTTTGTGTTGTAGGTGTTTTGGGTGCTTGTGAACCTTAGGACGAGAGGTAAGAACCCGCGCATCACATTGTGACTGTTCCTTGCATCCTCCCACCCTGCATTGTTAGTTAGGCACGTGCATATCATACATTAAGTCAAAAAATACCAAATTCACGGTGGACCGGGCCGCAACCGGTAAAGCCTTTGTTTTGTTACTTTGACCTGCGGTAGCCGAATCATAAACCGGACGGATTCCCTATACCAAATAGTCAATGGGATAGTTGGGAACGTTGATTGGGGAGAATCCCCTACTGTTGTCACCTGCGAATTTCCAGGCCCCAACAGAAGCAAAGTTGGACGTTGTTATGGAAGCAAACCTCGACGTTGTTTAGGAAGAAAATTTGGACGTTATTCTGGAAGAAAAAAAAAGAGACACTATTTTGGACGTCATAAAGGATGCTATTTAGGAAGAAAAAAAATATGTTTTTTGAGACACTTTAATTTTTGTCCATGATGCGTCCCATTTAGTGTCTAGTTTGACCACTCAATGTAAAAAAAATTACACTAAAAAGGGACTCTAAATGGAATGCTAATTCCAGGATTTGTTGTAGTGACTTCACTATTGGTGAGGGTTTTATCCTTGAATTAGAGGAAATTTGGGTCTAAAATGGGCCTCCTAAGGAAAATAATAAAATAATAGTTATTAATTTTGGAGGAAGAATGAAAAAAACTGATTTTTTTGTTCGTATTTTCGACATATCTCCCTGTGTTTTTACTCAAATTCTAAGCAGAAGAGCTCGTTGGATGCAGAATTTAATTACGCATCCAACGAGTACCCACACAACATACTTTTTAAAGACCATGATACCCCAAAAACAAGAAATACCTGAAAAAATGTGATGATGACATCATCATCATGTTTTTTCAGGTATTTATTATTTTTAGGGTAGCGGGGTCTGTTAAAAGTATGTAGTGTGGGTACTCGTTGGATGCGGAATTAAATTCTGCATCCAACTAGATCTCCCACTTGAAATTTGAGTAAACACACAGGGAGATATGTCGAAATTACAAAAAAAAAAAAGTAGTTTTCTTTTATGACAAATATGTCAATTCAACCATTATGGTTGACTCGTTTTATTGAAATTCTATTGGTTCTTGAATTCCAAGTCAAAAATTTGATAGTTGGTGCGTTTTCTTATAAGGCCCATTTTAGACCCCAAATTTCCTCTAATGGTTGTTCATGTTGGTATACTGTTTGTTAAGAGTTTGGCATACAAAAGAATCTCTAAATCTAGGAGTTTTGGGGTTGTTTTTCATTGTGTTGTTGTTGGTTGGAAAAATATCATTATTTAAGGCTATTTGAGTTGTTTTGTGCACCTTTCTTGGAGATCTTGTCCATAAAATAATGCTCCTAACATTATGGTTTCTTTACGAATTTTTATTTTATGGATTTAAAAGAACTCATTTATAAGATCATAAACTAGGTTTTCTAATCACCCTTTTTTTGATATTTTTAGCCATATTTTTTGGAGATTTTGATTAAGTGGCATTTCCTTGAGGGTTGTGTAACTAGGGTTTCCAAAAATGCTTTTACTACAAGTAATATGGAGATTATTTTCTAGAGAAAAATTATTTAAGGGATATGGATCTAGAGCTTCTTGATCATATCTTAGTGTTTCGTAGGGTTTAACCCCTCTTCATGGCTCATTTCAATGATATGATTTGAAAACTATTATCTAGTGGCATCATATCTTATGGTTTGAAACATGGGTTTTCTTGGGTCATTCTTTTGCAATAATATTTATCTTGGGTTTCATTTTTGAAAAGGCTTGTGTTCCCCTACATACATCTAAAAT
Source organism: Pseudotsuga menziesii (assembly GCA_001517045.1). Taxonomy (NCBI): domain Eukaryota; kingdom Viridiplantae; phylum Streptophyta; class Pinopsida; order Pinales; family Pinaceae; genus Pseudotsuga; species Pseudotsuga menziesii. The sequence goes on from LPNX010443496.1 coordinate 151,695, forward strand.
TCATTACGGATTTCTTGGAAATGTTGGTACTATATCCTTATTTGATTTATACAAGGGGCCCCTTGAAGAATTTACGTAGACTACTTTTTTGTAGAACCTAACAAACTCATAATGACTCTTTGTATTATTCAAAATGGATACTTATATTTGGGTAGATATGATAGAGAATGACTCTATATGCAAAGTTTGTCACATGAATAATTTGTGTCAAAGTATTACTTGACTTGTCTTGAAGGGATTTGAGAGCTAGTAGGAGTAACAAGTTTTCACATGGCTCTTCTAGATGATACCACTAGCATGGTTTACAATGCACATCTATTCGTGCACTTTGCATATAGGTTTGATATATTGTACCAAACCATATATCACTGTATGACTTCATTAATTTTGCATTTTAGGATTTTTTAATCAACTTGTACACAAGCCCATATTCTGGTATATTGTCTATATAATACTTCTAGTACAAATGATATATTTGATGAAGTTTTAATTCGCAACCAACTAGAATTTCTTCCACTACCTATTTTTATAATTTCTTCAATGAATGATTTTCAACTTAATATAATGGATATTTGTCTATTACAACTTTATGTACCTTCTACAAAGACTTCTACACTATTGTTGGAATTGATGGATTTTCCTTATGTTGCACAAATGACAATGATTTTTTCCTAAGAATTACATGTTATATGATGTGATCATCTCATTAATAATAATAATCATATTTATTGCCATGGCTAGGCTTCCTTTTGGGAGGCTGACAATCTTTTTCATTTCTTGAATAATGTCAGTGGTTGTAGGGACTTTAATTATTGGATGGAAAGTTATTGGATGATGGGGTTTAATTTCCATATGAAGCATTAAAGTGGGTCATTTTGGTGGTAGGGTGATATGTAGTGCTACCCCAATATTAACCAAATGAAAACACCTCACTGATGGAGTTTGTTTAACCCCTATGTACATTCAAAGATATCCTTTGTTCTATTATAGGAAAATTACACTAATATTTATAGTGTTACGAGTTGTAATCATAAATTCATGAGAAATTAACCAAAAATTATCCATACAAATATATTTAAGGCACAACATCATACACAAAGGCATTCAAACACATTGAATAGAGAGTGAAAAAAGAATGACAACAAATCACACCAATAATTTTTGTTAACCCCAATATATCTAATTTGTCTCTATCGCTCAAACTATACATAATCTGAAAGTCAACTTTATATAGCTAATATAGTACACAAAAAAATAGAACAATTGCAATGGTAGTTTTTTTTTCCACAGAAAAAAAAAATCGTAACTTTATTTAAAAAGTTGCATTCATCAGATAGACCACTATCTTAACCAGATCAGTGTCCATTTCCTCAAAATGTACAGCATAATAAAATGCATATTACAAATGGTAATATTTGATTTGAAATCAATTAATATCGCCCATATAAGAGAGGAAAAAACCATACATTACATCCAAAAGGTAAGTATAAAAAACTTTGATAGATTTATATATCATCTAAATTAGTTTTTATATATAAAAGACATTCAAATAAGCTGTCAAAACAAACTTTTCAAATGACTGTCAAGAACCTGTCCCAAAATTGTAAACTCAGTAAGAACCTGTCACTGACCGTACTATCCACATAGTTCAGTAAAAACTCATCTATAATAGCCTGTCCAAAATAACCTGTCAAAACATAAATTTTCATATGAAAGTCATAAACTGTCATATAGCTAGTAAAAAATACATTAGGATTGAAAAGATTCTCAATCATTATCATTGATATTTAGTGGATGACGTTGATTAGTAACAATGGTCGATGACATTTAGTCATTGAAATAAAAAAGTAACAATGACTAATGTCAATAGGTCTTCAACTAATATAATTGTAATAGTTTTTATAGTAGATGTTAATGAAACTGAAGGTCTGGGACTAGTCTTGTATGTCAATGAATGCTTTTGGAAAATATAAAAAATGCTTGTTGCATGCCATCAATGGGTAATGTGTCATTGTTGACATCAATGATGGAACTTAATTAATAGATGATGTGTTACTGTAGACATTGATGATGGTTTCATAATCAATATTGATGAGTTATGGTTTATAGACATAGGTTAGTCTCTTTCATAAGGTATTGCCTATGTTAGTGACTTCTTACACATTGTTGTTCAGCACCATAACTCTACTACAAAAGGGTCAGTTAGCACAAGGAAAACTTCTATAGTTTTGCATACATATCTGTCAAACTTAAGTTATATTTTTAATCTTGAAAAATATGATTAGAAAGACCAAAATTTCTAGAACTTGTATTCAAAAATGTCATACTAAAATGTACTTTGTAAAAATTTATGATTTCAATATGTGGAGAGGTAACTTGAACTTATTGATTTTTCTTAAGTTCATTGTTTTGGATTTCTTTCACTTTGTTCACCATTGAAAATCCAAATTTTATGCTAATGTCTCATCATATATTTGTATATCTTCAATATATTTGGCAATTTCCTTTAATTCCAACAATACTATATGTTACTAAACATGATATGTTCATGCTTTGAATCCACTTTGCCTAATTTCCAAACAACTTCAAATATAATGTTGTTTATTAATGCTAAGGATTCTTTATTTTATAGTCTATGGGGAAGAGTATAATTATTATCTTCCCTAAGGTATCCTCATGCTCAATACTCCCCTGGACAACACCATTGTGTTAGTCATTGGTTTAGGTATATTGTTTCTACTAGTCACCAAACTGGATAGGTTCATACTAGGCTGAATAAGAGAATATATATTGTTACTAAGAAAATAATGAGTTTGCTAGTTAGGACACTCATGTCCAAGTCCACTGACCACCGGTAAATGGATGGGTTGGATTAACTATTCAAAGCAATATTCCAAGTTACACACTATACTCCAATAATATGTATGCATCCAATGGCTTAAAGGTGCAATTGAAGGTGGGGGTCTCTTGACATTAGATCTAAGTGCATGATCCCTGTGGGTTTTAAAAAACATTAAGTCTACTTCTTGATGCCTCTTCTTTCTCTTATGTCATTTTTGTGTTCAATTACATCATGAAAAAATAAGAAATTAAGATTCAAGCTATATTTTGTTGTATGGTTACCTACTGTGGGGTATCTTTCTTTTTAGTCATGTGTTGTAGACCATTTTTGTTTGTCACTATGTTTGTTCTAGTCCTCTATTCCTAGACTATGATAGTGTTTCTCTTTAGAGTGTGGATTAATTTGATGCTAAAGTGTTTTCAATTGGTTTGTTATAGGTGTGTTTTGCTTTTGCTTCTTAGTGATGTGATATGTTTAGGTGAATTACTATATTTTTCTATATTCTTATCTTGATGACATTTTTTGCATTGATACGATGGATAAAACTGTTGGTTTTGTCTTATTGTATTTTTTTGTTGGTATATTTAATTGGCTCAATTTTCTTCATGATTAAATGATGAGTGGTGTGCAATATTTTTGAGACTTTATTCCTCCTTGGGTTTCCTCCTTTATTTAAATGTACGCAATACGTCAACTATTTCTTCTTTCTTATTCAATGTTTTCATTCTTTCTCTTTTCTCTTATTTTTTTTATATTATCTACTCTTACTTTTTTATCCTCCTTTTATTTATTTATTATTTACTAAAAATATGTTTTGAAAAGATATTAAGTCTCATTTTATTATTTATTCCTACTTCTCAATGAGTTTTTCTTGAAATTCTTTCATTTTTTTTTGTGCTTCTTCAATTGAGTCCTCTACATTTTTATTGCAACAATGTTTCTTCCCGTTCTCTACAACTTCTTCCTCATTTAGGTATTAAAATTCAATTATAGTGTGTGTATTTCTACGAGTCTTCTTCTTTTCCCTTGGTTTCTTCTTTTTAGTCTCCTTGTTTGTTTTCTTTTTCTACCCCCCATCCCTAATTTAAATTTCAGGTGATCAATTAGTTTTTTCTTTCTAGTTTCACTATGTTGCTTCATTTTTGCTTAAATGCATACAATTTTTCTTTTTTATTTTCCTCTTTGGCTTGTTTCTTCATCATTTCCTTTCTTTGTTTAATCAAGAGACTCCATTCTCATTTTTAAGTTTTTTTCTTTTTCTCTCTTTCTATTTTTCTTCCCATTTTTTCTTTGTTTCTCAACTACTTTATTTTGAATTCATCGAAGAAATTTCATCTCGTAACCAAGTAATTTCCATTTATGTATGTGGCTCTTGTATTCTTAGACTTTAGAATTGCCAAGCCCCCCTTTTTAATTTCTTGTTGTAGTTATTTTTCATCTAAGTATTCTTTTGGTTCTAAATTAACAAATGTTGTTGTACCTGCATCTTGTTTATCATCAACGTGATCCTCATTATCATGCTCCATTTTTTTTTAAATCTTCCAAATTTTACTTTTGGGTATTGTGGCTTTCCCTAATTGTTTATTCTTGGGTGATACAAGTACAATGAAAAATAATGTATGTATTTTTTCTTCTCGTTAATCCTCTTCTTCTCCTTCATATTGCTTATAGTTTACATCAGTTTCATGTCAATACATAGCCATGTATATATATTGTTAGAAACTCATTGATTCATCATTCAAGAACTGACATCATCCATGTTATTGTAGCTTGGGTTGTGAACCAGTCAAAATAAATAATGGTATTATGAAGGTTATGGGGAATGAGTGAGAGGTTGGGATTACATGCATCACTTGGGTAGAGGATAGGTTACTTTGGGTGAGGAGCACTCTAATATGAGTGTGGTTGTGAATTGCAGACGTATAGGTGGAAATTTACCCCTTGTTGACTGGTAGCTCCAACTTAGGGGTGACATCTGTTAAAGAAAGAGATGGCTTAACAGAGTGCCTACGGATGTGAGGAATGTCCTTCGCATGTAGTTGGTTGGAGGATACATAAAAGATAAATACAAAATGTTTTTAGAATTCCACGGATTTTATTTATATTATGTGTTTGTTTCAATTATTGTTTTAGAAGTGTTTCTGTGTATGATTTATTGAGCATGGTTTGAATGCATTCTGGCGTTCCCCCTTTAAACCCTCAAGAGAAAGCCAAGAAATTTAAGCTACAAGGAAACCATGTGCCAAGGGCCATTGTCAAATCATGCAGGTTTTTAGGGATGATTTGGGCCATCCGTGGAGAGAAAGTAGAAATACGTGTAATGAGGAGGCTTCCCCGCCAACAACTAGGATTAGATATTTCATATCCTTATAGGTGATACGTACTATTCACAGGGGCATAAATTATGAAAAGGATGAAAAAATAATCGCTTGTGCTAATGGTCGAGGTTAGACCATACTAGTTCCTAGAAACAATATGGATAGTCTGAGGTGAAGTAACTTGCACAAACTTGTAAAGAGGGGGCTTCCCCATTAGTGGCCAAGATTTGATCTTGTGGTTTCTTATCGGAAATATAGAGCATCCATTGTGAAGGAACTTACAAAATTTGTAAACAGGGGGCCTCCTCGCCAACTACTAATAATTGATCTTTCAGTTTCCTACAAGAAATATTGACTGTGTGCAGTGACCGAGCTTATATAGCATGTACGTTCATGATGGATAAGCCACCTAGCATGGGGCCTACATCCTCAGTTGACGGAATTTTTCAATACTCGGCCCACTCCTGGCAGACCTGTTCGCCTCCGTCCTGCCACCACCACCCTGCTGCCACCGCCGCCCGCCGCTGGAGGATGTAAAGAAATGCATTAATTTTTTCACCTACCAACTCAAGTTCAAACCTTAAACCACTACCACCGTCGACTGGGTTGTCTGGAGGCCAGGCTCCGCATGCCTATGTGATACAGGGGACCGGGTGAGATCACGATTACATCTGTTTTGTAAGGCTTTGTGTAGGCAGCATCAACACCAACAAATGTAAATTCATGGTCTGATATCTTGAAAAAGAAAGCATTATTAAGAGTCGTGTGGACGATCTACAAAAGGTACGTTTCTCCACGTTTTATAGAGGCCTAAAATGTTTCTGCACCATAAACCTTTGATTAGTTTCTATGTCAATTTTTAGCACTTCAAGCTATAGATGTTTACTGAAGTCTATATAAATTTAATACCCGACGCAGAGCAGGGGTACAGGTTTCCTGGCTGTCCATTTATGGTGAAGGCATCAGATAAATTAGGCATAGGGAGTTCTGAAAGAGGGGAAGGAAATTGCAGTGAAGAACGCTTCAATGAACAATGGACATTTTAGTGGATTTGTTGTCAGGGGAGTTCTGAAAGAGGGGAAGGAAATTGCATTGAAGAGACTATTTTCAAACAATGAACAAGGGGTTAATCAATTCTTCATACAAGGGGTAAATTCGTCCACAAACCCTCACTATCAAGCTATTATGAATGACCTAGAACTTGCTGGGTAAATTTGTATTTTCAAAATCATTTCTGTCTGATATCTTTTCATTCCACTAGTACATTTATCCGTTGTATAATCATCACATATGTAAGCACAAGGCCAATCCACCATTTATGGATGGATGTAGGCAATAGTCAGGTATTGGCTTCCCTTTTGACACTTCATACGATGTTACCTTGCAAATTCCAGCAAAGAGTTCCATGGTCAATGATGTCTCTCTCACTCATGACATCCCTATCAACAATAGCACCGCTCTCTGAATCTATATGAGAAACACCAATCAACTTGCTTCGGTTCCCAAAACTTTTGGATGGTGATGATTATAATGATGATTCAACATTTAAACGATTATTATGATTTTTTTGACGAAAAAGAAGGTTTGGTTGAGAAATCTGTTAATGCTAAACTATCTGGAATCTCTAGATTCATGAGTGCCTCATCACTTATTTTATTCTCTTCTTGATTTGCAGTATGAAAATTATTTATCTTACCTTCATTGTCAGTTTTAACAGACTTCCTAGCTAGTTTCTTCAGGAAAAGGCGTACCTTTGAGGAAGCTACATCATCTTTGTCTTTTCTGTCTCTTTGATTGCTAGTAACAGAATTTGACTTTAGCAACAAAGAATAACCTTCATTCAGCCATAAAAAATATTGTTCAAATTCTTTCTTCAACCTCTAATACCATTCTGCTCCTCCTGGACCAGATCCCCCTTTTCCAGTCCTTGAAGCAAGGCGAAGTGCTTTGCACTAGGCTTCCTTTTCCAAAGCAGTTTCAAGATATATAAAACAAACTCTACTTCCATAACCAAGAACATGATTCTGGTTTTCCAGGTTAATTGGATACCTTCTTTCCCTTCATCCGAAAAAGAAATATCACAATATCAAGTAATGTTTAGGCAAACTTATAAAATCAAAGAAGGGCGATTGAAATCGCAAGTATATCTATAATTCTCCTAAACAAGATTACCACTTTCCTGAAGCTTGTTCTCCACCAGATAATACTGTGACATGACACCCTTCAAGTTCAACTACTTCCTCAGAGCCATCCAAGTCTGTCAAAATAAGCATATGGCCTTTGATTCTGGCACGTTTCTGCACATGCAACAGTTCAGAGATCTCCTTTAACGAATCTTTCTTAGCCTTTGCTTCCTTCAAACCTTTTATTTGCTGAGTATGGCCTCCCTTTGTATCTTTGTATGGCCCTCTGACAAGCACATTACAGCCACCCATATCACGCCCTGAAAACCAATTATGGGCCAGTTTAAGCACTTGACAAACATAATGTCAACATTAATGTCAACAAAAGTTTTAAACAAAAGTCAATTCTCTATTCATGGGCATAAGAGAAAATTATGCCCTTCCTTAAAAATTTTTATATATCCCAAACATATGATCAAATGCCTTTTACTTATATGAGAGTGAATATAGTATTGAACAAAAAAAAATCATCAACTAAAACAAGGAGGAAAGTGCACATTCATAAATTGTTGACTGCTCTAATCACTGACCAACCCCGTAAACATATATTTGACAATGAGCATAGAATAAATATGTTAGGAACAAGTAACAAGCTCCAAAACTAAATGCATATGATACCACTATTTTTTGTCCCTAACTTCCTTGAGTTGTTTTATTGTCTCTCAAGTCCATTTGAGTAATGAATCTGGTTTGATATGTTATTATTCTGAACTCTTGTTAACATTCTAATGATGTATGTGCTTGGAGATGGTAGATATTTTGCCTTGCTGGAGAGAAACAATGGAAGATTACTATGAAAAATAATTTTAAGTTTTATATTCCCCCATATTAGGATTGTATGTTCTAGTATTACCTTGTTTTCCAATCTTAACGAGACATGGAAATGGATAATTATCAGCTCATTCTCTTTTTAGAATATGGAAAATTCAAAAAAGAATAGATACCATATTGCCAAAGAGAGAGATGGGTGTCTTACATAACCTTCCATCAAACTTTTGGTAGAGAATAAATGTGAATTTGTACACTTGATTTTCTAAGATAGCAAATAAAAATCAAATTTTGTATATTCACACCCATACATTGATAGGAAATTTCAATATATTAGTCACATTTCAAGGAAGTCAACAAAGTCAAAGCGCTGCTTAAAAGAAGATGCCGAAGTAGAAACTATTGTGCATGTAGAGAAGTATTGTTAACAACAACTATGTACATCTAAGTCAACACAAATTTTTCTTGCTCAGAAGAAGCAAGATGCTAGCTATATGTTATATGCTTGAATCCTTCTGAGACAACTGCCAATCAAGAAGTGTATGCAAAATTTTTAGTTTGAGTATAAACACGGGATTGACTGGGAAGGGATGTAAATAAGAGTTTACTTTACAAAGGAACCTTTTCATCAAATAATACAGCCGATAAAAAATATGAGATCTTTCAAAAGCATTTCTGAGAATTTGGAAGTAGCCATTCAAATGGCTACTGCGTAATTCCTGGCAAATGTTTCTAAAACAAATCAATGCAGAAATCTAAGAAATGTAAGATCTTATTGATTTCAAAGACAATTCCCATAACATATGGAGTCAAGATCACAGGGCCTAAAATAAGATTGAATAGAAAGAGGGTGATTACTAGAAGACGCTGAAATGATGTCATTATGTTGCATTCTTAACCCATTTTAGTGAGAAGTTCATGCATTGGCAAGCGCCTGTGTGTGAATTATCTTCTCTTTTAATTTAACAAAAAAGAATAGTCATTTAAGTCTTTCTTCTAAATAAACTATCCATCAAATATGCTACCATCTTGTGGATTATTATTTGCAACACAAGTATGGATGACTCCCAAAAGTTAAACAAGTAGATGCAGAATTATCAGTAGTCTTAACGTTTAGAAACAATTAGAAAAAAAGTATCCAATTATCTGATATTCAAAATTTGACAATCACCTAAATGCATTCAATAAATGAAGGGTAAAAATATTTTTGCAACTGAAATCCACGTTGAGGCTTGTAAATGCAGCCACCATCTAGGTGGAAGGTTGGCATCTTAGACTAAAATTGGCAAGTTACAAAACATGGTGTGAAAAACAGGCTCATATGGGTATGAAGAACGTTTTCTAGGAAGCTTTAAATTTGTCAATTTGAGGCAACATAATCTGTTTTTGTAGCTTATGAGCAAAGTATAAAAGTAGCATCTAGAGAATTATATTTGTGGAAATTCATTAGAAACCAATGATACATCTAGCTATTTCTTTCACTCTTATCCTATGTGTTTAGCCTACTAGAATGTTATATATTTATTAGCTTATGTTCTTTGATGTTTATCAGGAATGTGGCAAAAATGTTGCCGTACTTTTTTGCATTCTGGACAAGAAACAAATGGGGCCATCGATTCATACCATTCACACTTGAAAAAGGTATTTTTAAGGTCAATACGATCAGCTTCCCATCGGCGAGTAGATTGGTTGGTGGATCAATTGATAACAGTGGTCCACATTTTTTATTGGTGGCGTGAATACGGAAAGGAAAATGGTTTCCATAGAAATTTTAGAGTGGAGAAAATAGAAGCTCAATCCTGGATAAGAACACAATCTATTCCAGATGATAACGTTACACTGCACTAGTCGGATCCTTCGATGGCATGGGTGCAAAGCCAACATGATGAGATGAAAAGATATGTGGTATGGCAATCAGGTCCAAACTTTGCTATGTGCGATTGCAATTGGGAAAAAATGGATATTTGTTCAAACATGTCATTAAGGTTACCATGATGAGGGACAAAAACATGTTGGAACAAGAAGAGCTAGAAATAAGAATTGATGAAACAAATTCATATAAGGTTATTTGAGTATTTCATAATGCATATTTAGATCATTAGCAATGTTTTATATCTTAAATATTAGTTTTTGTGGCCTAATATGTTGCAATGTTTTGTTACCAGATCGCTGAAAACAATGGTTTTGGAATTGCAAATGACTTGGATATTCATTTCATAACTTGGTTCATTTTATAGTTTTCTATTACTCTTTTACAATTGATATGATATTTATTTGTTTTCAGGTATATAACAATGTTAATGGTTCGATGGCTACTTCTAACAATGTAAACCGAAGTCATGATCAAGGAAGCGTATCGCAATGTATTCAAGACATTTTTGAGTCGATTATGCAGTTTCCTAGTGAAGAGTCACATCTCGCTTCCTAGAGAAACGCATGGAAGATGTTGCCAATGAGTTCAAAGCAACATTGGCATCAAGCAGTTTAGGGTATATTTTCGACAACTGGAAGATGGATTTGGGCATACCCTGCAACGTCAAAAAGATTTCTTGGAAAGGATGGTCACTCGTAAGCGCTCTTACACATCATCTAGTTCTACATACTTCCTTCCCCCAACACATGAGAGTAAAAGGAGAGAAACAATTGATGATGCCCTTGATAGAGCTGCCAAAAGAGACAATGAAAGAAATCCAACTAAGTGAAGGTGAGAATTACAAATATGAAAATTTGGTTATTCTAAAATTTTTAAGCTTACAACATGTATGATTTAGAATTCCATCACTATGCAAATACTTTAATGCTTTTATGGTTTGTAATTCTAGATAAAATGAAAAAAAGCTATGCTCATTTCCATATTTCCTTGCATCTTTTTCAGGTGGCTTTGAAGCTTGGATATCATAGCATGAAGAGCATTGGCATGACTTAAGGAATAAGTTGTAGCATTGAAAATGAGTTGTAGTTTTCCAAATATAAGAGAAAGTCACTTCTTACACAAGTTGTTTTGGACATGACAATTTTAGAAAATGTGTATAAATTGATAACACGGTCAGGAGAACCCATAAAATATTTCTGATACTTTTTCATATTGTTAGCATTTCAGATATGAAAGACTTGCCAATGCATATATCACGGGGTACTTTTCTCATTATAAGTTTTGAATATGATCTGGTTTGGTTTTATTTATCTAATTTATTTTGGATATAAGGCTGTCAATTCATTCAAAAAATATTCGAACATGAAATGACTCCATTGTTTGTGCCAGTTTAAGCTGCACCCTGTTATGGTGCCCACCAAATTCTAATATCAATCTTTGTACAACATTTCAATGATTTGTTTGGATATCTATACATGCCATCTCCCTTAGTGAAAGATGGAAAGTAGTCAAAAAAATGCACATCAGAATTGCAATTTGTATATTACTATCTGCACATATTATTCCCAATAAAGTTGGAAAAATTCAAAATATTATAATTGCATTTTGTGTTTTACTTGACCATATTTATGATTTATGGCTTCTTATCTTTTTTATCTTCTTTAACAAATACCTATGCTTATTGCTGCTATAATTTATTATAAATTTCTTTTTTTTTTGTTCAATGCCATATTTGAGTTTTACACCATGGATGTGGTGTCTAGTGTTTTTCCATGCTGGAGCTTAGAAGGATTTTAGCAGATTTTGGAGGAAAGTGAATTTGGAGCTTACAAGGATTTTAGCAAATTTTGGAGGAAAGTGAATTGGTTAGGATAATATAACACAATACAATTCTTAATGGGACAAACTGTTTTGTCCCCTTTTTATTTAGTTGATGTCAAATTGACTTGAACCGCAGAAGTCTCAAAAATATGACGTGACATTTTCTCTACTTTTCATACCATTTTATCTTCTTTAAGGATGAAAATTTTGTTATCTACATTTACAATCTCCCAATCTTGGTTCATATTTTTATGTGAACCCAAATGTGAGATCATTTTGAAACTACCATGATGTGTATATTTCATGTCAATATTTGGATTTTGAATCTAGAATATGCTTGTTTTCTTTGAGGTAAAGAACTTCAATAAAATATGCTTGTTTTCTTTGATCTAAAGAACTTCAATAGGGCTCGGTCAATTTGATCGTATGCGCTACAGAAAACAGCTACTCTTCTGCTAAAGTTTCTAGTTCCTTGTCATGGAGTTGGTCTTCAAAATCACCTATTCTTGCAAAGATACGGTTGAATTCCTCAACATTGATGAGCTTTACACAACTAACTTAACTTGATTGGGATAAGGCCTCAACTGTTCCATTATTTTATAATTCTTTGACTTGTCATGGAGTTTATTAGGAAATATCATATTTTAATTGTAAGAGAGGTGAAGCTATACCTTTATATGATAGAGCTTTCTCCTATTCATTTGTAAATAGTTATTGGGTGTTTGAGTTAGTAATTGGGTGTTTTAGGATTGGGAGTGTGAGTAGTGATAAGAGGATAGGAGCTTAGAGTTGACGTTTGATGGAGTTCCCTTGTATATCAAACTCTTGAATATTAATGATATTAAATCTACTTTGTTACATGGTTATGTTAATGATTTTATTTGTTGTTGATTATATGTAGGAAACCTCTTGTTAGCATTCTAATTTAAAGGCCTAATAATGAAAACATTTTTCATCTAAAAGTAGATCAATTTTAGGAGGTTCTCCCTCTTCTTTTATTTACTGTTTAAATTATGAAAACCAAGTTGCTGATTGGAAATAATAATTCAGCCATAAAACAACAGATATATATTCAGTTGATTAGTGGTACCTTTTGGGATCTTCAATATTAGTGTCCACATTAATTTTCAGTAAACACTCTAAGGTTCAATGTAACAAATTAGTTCTTTCTTCCTTAAATACTTAATAAAATGATGAATGTATCAACTACTTCTTCCATCTATTAGAAGTTTGAATGTGTACCTCAAGTAGCTTGTTGTGACAAAGTAGTTATTTTACTTGAGCAATGTTTCATAACTCCTTTAGCCCATCGATTGATAGGCACTATCACATCATTTCATTTCCTTCCTCCCTTCTCTTTCTTTCTTTTTCATATTTGCCTCCATTCCATAGCTTTAACATTCCTACCTTAGGAACCCCATTGTGTTGGAAAAGAGCCAACTTAAAATGTGGGGAAGAGCTGTTGAGGTGATAGTGGGCATGTTATGTACCAAATTATTTCTAATTTTGTGCTATTTTGAGAGTCTTTGCGGCTGAGCCTTTGGAATTTTCCATGAATTCAAATATCGAGATTAAGGGATGCACATTCTTATTTCCAGAATCCATCTTCACTTCATTGGGCATATCAATGAAGAGAATGCCCAATCCTGTAGACAACAGAGACTCTGTGTAAGTAGAGTTGGCTCTGAATTTGTCATGTTAATATGTTATATTTTGATACCTTTCCCCAACCTAAAAACCAACTTTTGTTTATTTTTTATACCAAATTCCTTGTTGTTGCCCAATATAAATTTCCACCTCTAGATCTTTGTTCAAAAATACATTTTTGACATCCATTTTGTAATTTTACCCAAACTATATGGTGATCAATTTAGTGTTGGGAGAAAAAGTGTATTCAAAGTTTATAATTTCTTGCTCTGCATGTCCCTTTCATTCCATAAAAGGGACCTGAATTATGAACTCTAATTCATAGTTCTCTTACGAGGTCGGAATTTCATTGCAGCTAGAAGCTAGTGGTCTTAAAGTTTAGGTAATATTCAATTCCTTTTGTTTTGATTTTGTACTTAGTTTTTATATCATTAGACTTTCATAACAGTAAATGTAATGTTTTGCTTTTGTAGTTAGTTTTTATATTAGTAAACTTTCATAGCGGTATTATGGATTAATATCAAACCATTTTAACCTTAGACTTATTAAACAGAGATCCAAAAACTTTGAAGTTTTTAAAACTTAATACATTAGAGTTAAGGATGCTGGACCCTTTTTTACGTTGACAGTATTCATTAAAGTTACACAGTCACACACAAGATAGACACTAACATCTCTGCCTCTGATTTAATGCACCTTAATTCTCTCTTTGGAACGAGATTGTAATTCAATGGGATTCCAATCTCTATATTGAAACAAAATTGCAATTTAATGAACAGCTAGTATTTACTATTAAAAACAAGCTTGCAATTTAATGAACTGCCAGTCTTTACTGTGAATGTTGTTTTTTTCTAGACCTTTTGAGCTTTTTGCAATGAACAGAGTATATAAAAATGGCCGAGCTTATCCAGCATGTACGTACATGCTGGATAAGCTCGGGCAGCTTGCACTGTTAAGCTTTCAAATGAGCAAGTGGAAGGTGATATATTGTGAAACCAGCCCCTCCAAAGATATATCCATGAACAATCTCCATTACAAATGAACCATTAAATAATGTGAAACCATAAACAATAAAACATAGCAACAACCTTTCAATACATCAGCATATTATTTTTATTGAACAATGATAACATGCCGAGAATTATACATGGCACAAACTTACAATTTTACACCAACCATTACATCGTGGGGCAAACATTTTTCTTTATTAAAAGATCCACACCATGAGTGACACCAAAACAGTTACAACCAACAAGCATACACATATCGAAGATGTGTAACAATGTACAAGCTTAAATTTTGATGAAATAGATGTTGATAACATTTCATTTTTCCCCCCCCCCCCTGGAGTGGACATTTCAGCGGATAGTAGATCAACAAACATCCTATTTATATTTGACTGGTGGTTGGTTGTAAAGGAATGAAATTCAGTAGCAATGGTTNCCCCCCCCCTGGAGTGGACATTTCAGCGGATAGTAGATCAACAAACATCCTATTTATATTTGACTGGTGGTTGGTTGTAAAGGAATGAAATTCAGTAGCAATGGTT
>LPNX010443496.1:168630-190004 GCA_001517045.1 Pseudotsuga menziesii
ATAAATGTCACTTTTGGGAACATTACAGGCCCTATGATCTTGACTCCATATGTTATGGGAATTGTCTTTGAAATCAATAAGTTCTTACATTTCTCAGATTTCTGCATTGATTTGTTTTAGAAACATTTGCCAGGAATTACGCAGTAGCCATTTGAATGGCTACTTCCAAATTCTCAGAAATGCTTTTGAAAGATATCATATTTTTTATTGGCTGTATTATTTGATGAAAAGGTTCCTTTTTAAGGTAAACTCTTATTTGCATCCCTTCCCAGTCAATCCCGTGTTTATAGTTAAACTAAAAATTTTGCATTCACTTCTTGATTGGTAGTTGTCTCAGAAGGATTCAAGCATATAACATACAACTAGCATCTTCCTTCTTCTGAGCAAGAAAAAAATGTGTTGACTTAGATGTACATAGTTGTTGTTAACAATACTTTTCTACATGCACAATAGTTTCTACTTTGGCATCTTCTTTTAAGCAGTGCTTTGACTTTGTTGACTTCCTTGAAATGTGACTAATCTATTGAAATTTCCTATCAATGTATGGGTGTGAATATACAAAATTTGATTTTTATTTGCTATCTTAGAAAATCAAGTGTACAAATTCACATTTATTCTCTACCAAAAGTTTGACTGAAGGTTATGTCAAACACCCATCTCTCTCTCTTTGGCAATATGGTATCTATTCTTTTTTGAATTTTCCATATTCTAAAAAGAGAATGAGCTGATAATTATCCATTTCCATGTCTCATTAATATTGGAAAACAAAGTAATACTAGAATATACAATCCTAAGATGGGGGAATTTAAAACTTACAATACTTTTTCATAGTAATCTTCCATTGTTTCTCTCCAGCAAGGCAAAATATCTAGCATCTCCAAGCACATACATCATTATAATGTTAACAAGAGTTAAGAATAATAACATATCAAACCAGATTCATTACTCAAATGGACTTGAGAGACAATAAAACAACTCAAGGAAGTTAGGGACAAAAAATAGTGGTATCATATGCATTTAGTTTTGGAGCTTGTTACTTGTTCCTAACATATTTATTCTATGCTCACTGTCAAAGATAATTTTACGGGATTGGTCAGTGATTAGAGCAATCAACAATTTATGAATGTGCACTTTCCTCCTTGTTTTAGTTGATGATTTTTTTTTGTTCTCTACTATATTCACTCTCATATAAGTAAAAGGCATTTGATCATAATTTTGGGATATATAAATTTTTAAGGAAGGGCATAATTTTCTCTTATGCCCATGAATAGAGAATTGACTTTTGTTTAAAACTTTTGTTGACATTAATGTTGACATTATGTTTGTCAAGTGCTTAACCTGGCCCATACTTGGTTTTCAGAGTGTGATATGGGTGGTTGTAATGTGCTTGTCAGAGGGCCATACAAAGATATAAAGGGAAGCCATACTCAGCAAATAAAAGGTTTGAAGGAAGAAAAGGCTAACAAAGATTCGTTAAAGGAGATCTCTAAACTGTTGCCTATGCAGAAACATGCCAGAATCAAAGGCCATATGCTTATTTTGACAGACTTGGATGGCTCCGAGGAAGTAGTTGAACTTGAAGGGTGTCATGTCACAGTAGTGTCTAGTGGAGAACAAGCTGCAGGAAAGTGGTAATCTTGTTTAAGAGAATAATAAATATACTTGTGATTTCAATCACCCTTCTTTGATTTTAT
The DNA here is from genome assembly GCA_001517045.1 of Pseudotsuga menziesii. Taxonomy (NCBI): domain Eukaryota; kingdom Viridiplantae; phylum Streptophyta; class Pinopsida; order Pinales; family Pinaceae; genus Pseudotsuga; species Pseudotsuga menziesii. The sequence goes on from LPNX010443496.1 coordinate 170,325, forward strand.
AAGTTTGCTTAAACATTCCTTGCTATTGTGATATTCCTTTTTCGGATGAAGGGAAAGAAGGTATCCAATTAAGCTGGAAAACCAAAATCGTGTTCTTGGTTATGGAAGCAGAGTTTGTTTTATATATCTTGAAATTGCTTTGGAAAAGGAAGCCTAGTGCAAAGCACTTCGCCTTGCTTCAAGGACTGAAAAAGGAGGATCTGGTCCAGGAGGAGCAGAATGGTATTGGAGGTTGAAGAAATAATTTGAACAATATTTTTTATGGCTGAATGAAGGTTATCCTTTGTTGCTAAAGTCAAATTATGTTACTAGCAATCAAAGAGACAGAAAGGACAAATATGATGTAGCTTCCTCAAAGGTACGCCTTTTCCTGAAGAAACTAGCCAGGAAGTCTGCTAAAACTGGCAATGAAGGTAAGATAAATAATTTTCCTACCGCAAATCAAGAAGAGAATAAAATAAGTGATGAGGCACTCATGAATCCAGAGATTCCAGAGAGTTCAACATTAACATATTTCTCAACCAAACCTTCTTTTTGGTCAAAAAAATTGTAATAATCGTTTAAATGTTGAATCATCATTATAATCATTACCATCTAGAATTTTTGGGAACCGAAGCAAGTTGATTGGTGTTTTTCATATAGATTTAGAGAGAAGTGCTATTATTGATAGGGATGTCATGAGTGAGAGAGACATCATTGACCATGGAACTCTTTGCTGGAATTTGCAAGGTAATGGCGTATGAGGTGTCAAAAGGGAAGCCAATACCTGAATATTGCCTACATCCATCCATAAATGGTGGATTGGCCTTGTGCTTACATATGTGATGATTATACAATGGACAAATGTACTAGTGGAATGAATAGATATCAGACAGAAACGATTTCAAAAATACAAATTTACCCAGCAAGTTCTAGGTCATTCATAATAGCTTGATAGTGGGCGTTTGTGGACGAATTTACCCCTTGTATGAAGAACTCGTTAACCCCTTGTTCACTGTTTGAAAATAGTCTCTTCACTTCAACTTCCTTCCCCTCTTTCAGAACTCCCCTGGCAACAAATCCACTAAAATGTCCATTGTTCATTGAAGCGTTCTTCACTGCAATTTCCTTCCCCTCTTTCAGAACTCCCTGTGCCCAATTTATCTTATGCGTTCTCATAAATGGACAGCCAGGAAACCTGTACCCTTGCTCTACCTCAGGTATTAAATTTATATAGACTTCAGTAAACATCTATAGCTCGGAGTGCTGAAAATTGACATATAAACTAATCAAAGGTTTATGGTGCAGAAACATTTCAGGCCTCTGTAAAACGTGGAGAAACGTACCTTTTGCAGATCGTCCATGTGACTCTTAATAATCCTTTCTTTTTCAAGATAGTAGACCATGAATTTATAGTCGTTGGTGTTGATGGTGCCTACACAAAGCCTTACAAAACGGATGTAATCGTGATCTCGCCCGTCCCCTGTATCCCGTAGGCATGCGGAGCCTGGCCTCCAGACAACCCAGTCGATGGTGGTAGTGGTTTGAGGTTTGAATTGGAGTTGGTAGGTGAAAAAATTAATGCATTTTTTTACGTCCTCCAGCGGTGGGCAGCGGTAGCAGGGTGGCGGTGGCAAGACAGAGGCAGATGGGGCTGCCGAGAGCGGGCCAAGTTTTGAAAAATTCCGTCGGGCCCCACGCCAAGTGGCTTATCCAGCATGAACATACATGCTGGATAAGCTCAGCCATCAATGGCCAAGGACTTGCACAAGGTGTAAAGAAGGGGCTTCCCCACGAAGAGCTAGGATTTGATAATTCAAGTTCTTACATGTCATTTATACCATTCACAATGTTCAAGGTACTAAGTGGTATAATTAAAGGACTCTTGCATTGATGACTAATATCAGATTGAGCAAGTTTCCATCGTTGATCTCAATCATTCACGACAATCGAATTAGCAAAAGTATTAATAAAATGGACCATGTGCGAATGGATAAGATCGAATGAAATGTTTTTTCTGTGGGAAATATAGGATGTCCATAATAACTAATGAAATCAATAGTATGATATGACACACTATGCACCATTGGCCATGATCAAGCTATCATATTTTGACAAATGATCTAGCTTGTTCACGTAAAACCATATCCCACGCCACCAAGGAAGATACTTGATATCTAGTAATAGTACATATTCACCATCAAAATGAGATTCCATTGGAAAAGAAATGTCAAAGATCATTGATTCTCCATTTCTTGGACACAATACAAAATTCGAGATGAAAGAAAAAGGTTGTCAAACTCCAATCTCTAATGATGGAAAGTATTTTTCCTTACTTCCAACTCCAAAATTCTAAAGACACCATCAAAATAACATTAATTCTCAGTAATAAGGGGATAAAATGGCCTTACTCACCTAAAACTCGAAAAAAAGACTCTTTGGAGATATGTGTATGAGTCTCATTCAAGTTATGTGCTAAAAGACATTCTAACAAAAACAATTCGCCAACCATGTATACCTTGAAATTTGAAGCTACAAACAACCATAGCCAATTTATAAAATTGATGCACGACATCTTTGGTGGAAACAAGTAAGTATAAACATCTGTACTTTGTTGAATTTTGTCAAAATTTTTCTATGTCCACCCAATTGAGTAGAGATTGCATATTTTTTTTCCTTGTTGCATTCCTTATTCCATGCTCATTTATGAAAATTATCTTCCATCTATTATCCAAAAACCTGAAAATGCCAAGGAAGAAATCCAATCCCTTTCAATCAGTCTTGTCAAAATCCCAAAATTTCTGAAAAATTTAAAATTTTGAAAATACAGATAATATTCAACAATGCAGTCAGCTAATTGTTTTAATTAGTTATAAGTTAATGATTTCATAATCTAAATTATCTACTTGATTATGTTTATCTTATAGAATAATTATTTTTCAGTTTAATGAGTTATTTTTCTTTGCGACCACAAGGTGGAACTGTCTTGGTATTCTGGGGCTTACTTAGCTTTGAGCTAACGCATAAAGTTTACCTGCTCTTACAGATTTACAGGTAAGAAAGATCCGTTGCTGGTTGTCAATAATCCTAAAGCATTCAGATATATGTTCATTGCAAAAATAATATCTCAGTAAAAGAATATAAATGATATTCAATTTCAAATGCTTTTATGAGGTAAAACCATTAAATCATTATTCTTTTAAAGACGCCATGGAAACGAGATTCAGTCCTATCAGTATTGGTGACAATTGCTTTCTCTCTAGTAGTTGTAATTTATAATTTTTATTGTGTACTAATCTATTCGATGTTTACCATAGTCGTCGTGTGTGTGAACGCCTTAAATATTTCTTTACACGCAGACTAAGGATGGCAGGGTTATTACGTCAAGGGTCTATCTTAAATTGCGAACATATACCATTTACGTCATGATAGATTTGGTTACTCCTTGTGATATCAAAGTAAAGCACATTGATAAATGAGTTTTTGTACCAATATTCCAACTTTCAAAGCTTTGAAGTTTAAAGGAATTATAACATTATTACATGTTGCTCTCAAAAAGAATTAAGTTAGTGTTGATGCACTGAGTTCTTTTACACATAACTTACCTGGAAATTTTCGTCTTGTTATTGTTATTAGATGATCAAAATTCTAATGACAAGCCCTAAATGGCTTTAACATCTCATTTGCAAACCCTATTAGTTAAATAAATAATACTCAAAGGTAACCTAGAAATAACTCTAGCAAAAAGGGTATCTTACCATAAATAATTTTTATGAATTTCTTTGGTATAATATTAAATGGCATAATTATTACCCAAGTTGTAACTGTTTGATTGAATGTATACCATATTTGTATAATGATGGGTCGTATTATCCACCACGCCCTTGATGAGTTTTATGGCATAGTTTTTATAATAATGATTCTTTTGTTTACCATGCGACGTGCATGCTAGGTTGACATTGGGAGTAAAGATTATGGTGGAACTTGGAAATCCCCCAAATGATTGGAATAATAGTATTCTCGTTGATTGCTCACCGGGACTATAGGGATTACCCACTGCATGCAAATAATTTGTTTGGTGAATGTGGCATCATTGTAGCTAAGTGTTGTGTAGTTAAAAGGGCATTGGCAAACCCTAAACTTGTTATTTCTTCCGTTGTTTTCGGCCTTCGGCTACTCTGCTACTGAGTTTTTTACTGCATTATTGCTCTGCAAGTCATCGCTGGTAGTCTCCCGGTTTGCTTCCTTGTCTCCTGCACGTTGTGGGCTCGCCCTGCACGTTCAATAGAGAAGAGTTGTAAACAATTTGATTTTTGTTGGAACTGGGTTAGTTGTTCTCCTCCGGGGTTTATCCTTCACTGCCTGCTCCTTTCAAGAATAATAGTATTCTCGTTGATTGCTCACTGGGACTATAGGGATTACCCACTGCATGCAAATAATTTGTTTGGTGAATGTGGCATCATCGTAGCTAAGTGTTGTGTAGTTAAAAGGGCATTGGCAAACCCTAAACTTGTTATTTCTTCCGTTGTTTTCGGCCTCCAGCTACTCTGCTACTGAGTTTTTTACTGCATTATTGCTCTGCAAGTCATCGCTGGTAGTCTCCCGGTTTGCTTCCTTGTCTCCTGCACGTTGTGGGCTCTCCCTGCACGTTCAATAGAGAAGAGTTGTAAACAATTTGATTTTTGTTGGAACTGGGTTTGTTGTTCTCCTCTGGGGTTTATCCTTCACTGCCTGCTCCTTTCAGTAATCTTCAGTCTGCAAATGTCTTACTCAACCGCAGCCCAGTAGTGAGAGTCGTGGCTTCACCTCTTAAGATTTGTTTGGTCTTAGGGTTTCGCAGCAGAGTGGGTTTTGAGGTTGGAAAAGTTACGGCCCAAGCATTCATACTTGCTTGGCTTGTCGCTCCATCTTTTGGCCTTCACTGGTCATTTCTACGTGGGTAAACTCCATTTTTCCTGTGGCAGATGAAGGATTTGTTCCTCCTTGCGTTGGTTGCAGCATTACTGTTTGTGGGCGGTTACATTTCAGTGAAGTTTTGAGGTAAGAAATGGTATTATCATCTTCGTTATTTCTACATCTCTATTTTGTTACATGTCTACTTAAATAAAAACAAGGTATTGACAATATCGTGTTTGATGTTACACAGGTATCGACTTGTCCTACCGCATGGTTGGTGCGAGGCTGTGACAACCACTTGCTCACGGGTAAGCCTTGGATATCCCATGGAAGTTCGTCCTTGTTCAGTCCCTTATGGGACATTTGATGGTTGGTAGCCGTGGCCTGCAAAACCCTCATGGTTTTGGTTTACCTGGGTTAACTTGGTTCATTGTTTTTGTTGATGTTAATACCCTTGCTTTATGCGGGGTTTCCGACTTAGGCCGTGACCTGTAAATTTTGATTTTTGTTCTAGTTTTTATGTATAAACTGTATAAATGAGGGAAAGCTGATAAAGCCATACTCTGTTGATTTTTAGAAGCCGAGAGGCATTTAGAAAGGAGCTTAAACTCTTTGGTTTTATACCTCTTTTGTAAATTTTGATATACTAGGGTTTCACCCTAACTTGGCGATATGAAGATGTATTTACTGTTTCTTTAAATTATCTTTTGTTTACAAAGTAATACTGTAATTTATTTGGTTATTACTTATATGGTGTAATGGGTGGTTGAGCTCGGTGAATCGAGCATGTTTATACTATGTTAGTTTATTTCCTGCAAGTTATTGCATTTGAATTTACCCTGTAATATTATTTGAATGTCACCTGTTTAGGATAACTGTACATTGTTTTTATATTATCCTACTTTAATTCACTCTATTCTAATAAAGTTTTAAATATTGTTTTATAATTGTTAATCTTCAGAAATTAAGTAATTTAATGTTCTTAGAGTTGTACTTATGTAACTAATAGTTACATCTTTAAAGTACGTAATTTATATTTACTTGATATTTATTATAATGGGATAAAAATGTTATTTTATTTATATACAAATACTGTTCCTATAATTATATATATTATCTTTGTACTTAGTCTATTTATAGGCGTATAATGAGAAAGTATTTTATTGTTGTATTCTTATGTTCTCTATACTAAATAATTTATAAGAAGTCCCTTCTGTATTCTATGTTATCCTATTTATGTTATAATATTAGTATTTATAAAATAAAAGAAATAACAAACTATCTATGTTCTTTCCTCTAAAATATATTGTAGTGTTTGTTTAAATTTTATAAAAGATAGGTTAGTAGATGTAGACCTTGTTTAAGCTCAGCTAGATAAAAATGAATGAATTATTTACGTTACCAGCCATAAATAAAATCTGAAACCAACTAGTTTGTCTTTAGAATTAAATCAATGGTTTTTCTATCTTTACTCGCAGTTTGGTCGCTAATAACACAATAGTTATTTATTCTGTAATAGGAAGAGAAATAAACTCTAGAGCTGAAAATCATTTTATTTAACTAACACTACACATTTTAACTATTTTCTTCTTTTCCTTTTGTTTTAAAATAAATGTAAAGATTACGAAAGTGAATACTGTATAGAGAATTGTTTCGTCTACCCAAAGCATACTGCTGTTAGTAAAATGATATAGCTTCATTTCCTTTTCTAATGATCTGGCATTCACAGTCTAGGTCTAACACTACTCTATGTACAAAATAATATTTCTTATGATAACATTCTAGTAAACGAGCTAACATCTTATTTTATATTTATATCATACTTTCTTCATTTAAATACACCTCCCGTGCTAGAGTACAATCTGGATTACTCCAGATGGGGAAAAACACAGGTAGGATTTGTTTCTCATTAAGAATAATTTCATTACTAAACAAACTAAGATATTCTATCCTCTAAGTTTACATCATAACCTGAAAATGCATCATTCAATCACACACAGATATTAACACATAAATTAGTAAATAGCAGAACCTGTTCTTAAAGCTGGTCGACAACAACAATGGGAGGCTGTTCCTCCCTACCAAATCCTGGAGAGCGCTCAAACAACGACTCCTTAGGACCCCCGAGCCTGCTCTGGTATCCCTAGTTGGAACTAGGTGAAGAAAATAACCAAGTACTAGTCTTGAGACTCAATACCAAACCTGAACTCGTCAGTCAAATCTCTCAGCTAGAAAGTTGTATTAGATCAAGTTACTGTAGTTTATCCCTCAAACACCTTCCTTACAATTTTCCTTTTTCCCAATGAATTCCCTGAAGTGCATTCCTCCTGAATGATTCTTCTCTTGGAAAATATGAGCAGCCTCAGCTCTCTCCATTGGGCATTTTTAAAAGATTGCCTAGGTCTTTTTTGGGTTAGTTGTCATTAATTGAGCTACCTGCTCTGATCCCACTTTCTTGGGGGATCATGACCCCAAATGTAGTGAAGTTTCCACATGCAACATAGGATGTGTTTGAGGATGCTGCCACTTTTATTTTTCTCTCCACCTAGTTCCTTCCACCAGTTTGACCAGTAACACTCTTATTAACAGCTCTCCCAAGCTGTTGTCTGCACTTTTTATTTATTAAAAATAAAATATTCAGAATTACATTCCACATCTTTTGACTCTGTTGAGTCATCAATTTCTACTTAGCATTAAATTTAACATAATATCTTAGGAATCAAATTAAAACAAATAACATTATTTTACAAGATTGGGATATGTGACATACACACCCCATTAAAATATAACATCGTCCTCGATGTTATTTATTCTTCATCCTCTGAAGTCCCCTGGAACAGATTTTGGTATGCTTCTCGCATCTTACTTTCCAGTTCCCAGGTGGCTTCTTTAGGACTAAGGTGCTTCCATTGCACCTTCACCTGTCCAATGGTGCAGTTTCGAAGTGTAATTTCTCTCCTCCCGAGGATACAATCCGGTTCCACCAGAATTTCTCCTTCTGGTTCCACCTGTACAACATTCCAATCAACCACATGAGTAACATCATGAACATATTTCTTTAAAACAGAAATGTGAAAAACATTATGTACTCTCAAGTTAGGTGGTAATGCTAGTTGGTAGGCTACTTGGCCAATCCTAGATAAAATTTCAAATGGACCACGAAAAAGTGGTGCCAACTTTGCACAACTCCCCAGTCTTAGAGAGCTTTTCTTGGGCCTTACCTTGATGAACACATGTTCACCTACCTGGAACTCCTTTGGAGTTCTTTTCAAGTCTGCTTGAATTTTTTGCCGATCCTGTGCCACCTTTAAATTTCCCTGCACTTGCTTCACAATTTCCTCCATTTCTTTCAACAATTCTAGACCTAACACTAATCTATCTAACGGATTATTCCAAGAGATAGGAGTGTTGCATTTGCGTCCATATAAAATTTCAAATGGACTAAATTTAGCTGATGACTGATAGTTATTATTATATGCAAACTCTACTAGATGTAAATAATCCTCCCACTTACCTGGCTGATCTTTCACATACATTCTCAATAAATCTTCCAGTACCTGGTTTACTCTTTCAGTTTGTCCATCTATTTGAGGATGGAAGGAAGTATTGAAATTCAATGTTGTATTTAATCCTTTAAACAAGGACTTCCAAAATTTTCGTGTAAACTTAGGATCTCTGTTTGAGATTATAACTTTCGGTACTCCATGTAATCGAAAAATCTACTTTACAAAGATATCAGCTATATTGGCAGCCTTGTAAGTAGTTTTAACAGGTATGAAATGAGTTGCCTTGCTTAACTTATCAACCACTACCATAATAGAGTCATTTTGATTCTGATTTCTAGGCAGTCCAGTAATAAAATCTAAGCTAATCACTTCCCATTTCCAGCTAGGAATAGGTAAAGGTTGTAGCAAACCAGCTGGGTGTTGGTGTTCGGTTTTCACCTGTTGACATTCTAAACACCTTGCAATGTATTTAGCTACTTCAGTTTTCATATTTGGCCAAAAATATTATTTTCTTAGCATGGTTATAGTCTTTTGATAACCTGGGTGACCTGAATATGGTGTTTTATGGACTTCATCCAGAATTAACAACTTAACCTTAGACACATTAGGTACATACAGTTTATCTTTATATAATAAAAATTAATTTTCATTTAAACTATAACCTTTTATTAAGCTTTCTGTAAGTTCTTCTTTAGCTGAAATTTGCAATTTCTGATAAATTTCATCTTGTTTTACTCCTTCTTTAAGCTGTTCATTTAAGTCTGAAACGTAGGTGTTGATTGCTGTTGTGAAGTTCAGCTTTGCGTTTCTGCTTAATGCATCAACCACCTTATTTTTCTTACCCTTTATATGCTGAATTTCAAAATCATATTCGCTTAAGAAAGCTAACCACCTAGCTTGTCTAGCATTTAAATTAGGCTGATCTAGAAGATATTTCAATCCTTTATTATCAGTCATTAGAATAAATTTTCTGCCAATTAAATGATGTCACCACATTTTTAAGGCGTGTATTACAGCTGCTAGTTCTAGATCATAAGTTGCGTAATTCTTTTCGTGAATTTTTAACTTTCTAGACTCATAGGCAATGACATGCCCTTCTTGTGTCAGAACACCGCCTAAGCCATCATTACAGGCATCAATACACACTACGAATTCTTTATTAGGATCTGTTATTCTTAAAATAGGTGCACTAGTCAATAGAGTTTTTAACTTCTTAAAACTTTCTTCACATTTCGGGTTCCAATCAAATTTGTTTTCTTTCTTTTGCAAGGAAGTTATTGGATTTGCTATTCTTGAAAAGCCTTCAATGAACCTCCGGTAATTCCCATGAACGACTTAACATCCGTTAAATCTTTAGGAACCGGCCAATCTTCGATTGCCCGTATCTTTTCAGGATCTACAGAAATTCCTTCCTTAGTCACTATGTGACCTAGATACTAAATTTTATCCTTAAAGAAGTCACACTTACTAAACTTTGCGAAGAGTTGATGTTCTCGCAACTCTTGCAAAACAATTTTTAGGTGTTCTTTATGTTTTTCTTCCATTTTTGAGTAAATTAGGATGTCGTCGATAAACAAGACCACAAACTTATCTAAATACTTATGCATTATATTATTCATTAAGCACATAAATACAGTTGGAGCATTAGTAATCCCAAATGGCATTACGACAAACTCTTAGTGTCCATATCTTGTTCTAAAGGTTGTCTTGAAGATATCTTCATCTTTAATTCTTACTTGATGATATCCTGACCTCAAATCTATCTTCGAAAACACTGTGGCTCCACGTAGTTGATCAAACACATCATCTATACGGGGCAACGGATATCTATTTTTGATAGTCATCTTGTTTAGCTGACGGTAGTCTATGCATAATCGCATAGTTTTGTCTTTCTTTTTAACAAATATGACTAGTGCCCCCCAAGGAGACACACTAGGTCGAATGTACTTTTTATCAATTAACTCTTTTAATTGTGATTTTAACTCATTAAGTTCCAATATGTTCATTTGATAAGGAGCCTTTGAGCTAGGTGCCGCACCCGGTAACAGTTCAATGGTGAAATCCAATTCCCTTTTTGGAGGTAATCCTAGAATTTCTTCTAGGAATACATCAGTATATTCTCTTAAAACAGGAATATTTTCTATTTTTAACTTATTTGTTTTAGTTTTACTTTCCTCATCTGTAATGGTCACTGCAAAGGCTTTACATCCTTTTCTAATAGCTCTTTTAAGTTGTAAAGCAGAAATATTCCTTACTATAGTTTTTCTAGGAATATCCTTAACCTTTACTAGTTGTTCATCACTATTTAAGCATGTGAAAGTTTTATCGTAACAATTTAAAATTACCTTATGCTGTTCTAACCAGTCCATACCAATCAACAAATCATATGAGCCAAGTGGAAAAACATTAAGCTTAACTACAGTTTCAAATTCATCCATAAGTAAAGCACATTCTTTCACAAAACAAGTTATTTTTCTTTTAGCCCCAGTGGCTAATTGAACTAACCAAGAATTCTCAAACTTATCGATAGAAAACTTACATTTTTCCACTATCTAAGGTGCAATATAACTGAGACTAGCTCCTGAATCAATTAAAATGGTTACAGGGGTCTGATTAATCATACCTTCTACTTTCACCATGGAAGTCTGATATTTAGCTTGGAGGTTCTCCAAAGCCGCGTTAATTCTGGGCATGCTCCTTGCTATTTCCCCAAAGGTCATCTCCTCATGTACAGTATGAATATTGCTAACAGTCTTTTTCTAATTTGGACAAACCGAGGCATAGTGCAGGCCATTACATTCCTAGCACTTAATAGGATCCTTACATTCAAAACTCTTGGTAAAATTTCCATGGTTATTTGTAGTCTCCTTGTCCTTAAAATTATTCGAATTGTTGGAAGTATTATTCCTATTTCCCTGGAAATTCTTGTTGTTAGAATAATTTTTGGTCTTATTATTCTTGAAATTTCTGTGAGGTACAAATTCCTTCTTCTTAAATTCAAGCTGATTGTTATTTTTCTTAGCCTTCCAATTGGCCAAGCCTTCTTTCTTTCGATTTTGCTCAAAACAAAAGTTAGCCTTCCTCATAGCTTCCTCCAAAGTCTTCGGGTTATCATATTCAATTCTGTCTTTAATATGATACGGTAGATAGCTAAGAAATCGTTGTACTTTTGGTTTCTCATCTACTAAGTAGGGTACATACGTAAGTAAACTTAAGAATTTGCTCTTCATATCCTTCATTGTCATTGAACCTAACTTCAATTCATAAAACTCTTTAGCTCTTTCCTCATAATACTGCTCAGACAGAAATTTCTTTTTGAAATACATTTTAAAGGTACCTCAATTAACTTATTTTTCTCTTATACCCTTGACTCTCTTCAAGTCTTGCCACCATATGTCAGCCTTTCCTGAGAGGTTATATATAGCCATCATTGCCTTTAACTGATTAGAGTAATTATATATATGAAAGTACTTCTTCATCCCAGACAACCAGGACTCTGCTCCCTCCCCATTCTCAGTCTCTCCATTAAAAGTTGGGGGCTTTATCTTTTTGAACTCCCCTGAAATTTTCTCATATGGTTTGTATTTCTTCTTGTTGTCATACAAATCATCTTCACTACTGTCACTAGTAGTATGGTAACTTTGTCGTTCACCAAACCCTTCAAATGATGAACTACTTTCAGTTTTTGTAAGCTTCATCTTTTTGGATTTTCTTAGATGACTGACATCTTCAGATTCTGATCTTCTACTCCTTCCTTCAGTTTGGAACTTTTCTATTAAAATTTGGTTCAATTCTTCCTAAGCCTTTAGGATCTTTTCATTCTCCTTATTTACAGACTCCATTTCTGTTTTTAAATCTTTTACAGTCTCCAACAAATCTGAGGAGTTGGCAGCCACCTCTTCTAATATAGGTTCTCTGGGAAAATTTCTTGTTTCTGTATCTTGAGACTCCTCTTATGCATACTCTCCCAGCTTTTCCATACCTTCCTGTTAAACTTCAGAAAAAGGAAATTTTATGTTCTTAACATAAAACAAAATATATGTTAGCATATTATTTTAATTGACTGTTCTATGAAAGTTAGTTGGGCTGCATCAAGGCCTAGTGTTTGAACCTTGTGCTCTGATACCACATGTCAAAATCCCAAAATTTCTGAAAAATTTAAAATTTTGAAAATACAGATAATATTCAACAATGCAGTTAGCTAATTGTTTTAATTAGTTATATGTTAATGATTTCATAATCTGAATTATCTACTTGATTATGTTTATGTTATAGAATAATTATTTTTCAGTTTATTGACTTATTTTTCTTTGTGACCACAAGGTGGAATTGTCTTGGTATTCTAGGGCTTACTTAGCTTTGAGCTAACGTAGAAAGTTTACCTACTCTTACAGATTTACAGGTAAGAAAGATCTGGTGCTTCTTGTCAATAATCCTAAAGAATTCAGATATATGTTCGTTGCAAAAATAATATCTCAGTAAAAGAATATAAATGCTATTCAATTTCAAATGATTTTATGAGGTAAAACCATTAAATTGTTATTCTTTGAAAGACGCCATGGAAACGAGATTCAGTCCTATCAGTATTGGTGACAGTTGCTTTCTCTCTAGTAATTGTAATTTATAATTTTTATTGCATACTAATCTCTTCGATGTTTACCATAGTCGTCGTGTGTGTAAACGCCTTAAATCTTTCTTTACACGCAGACTGAAGATGGCAGGGTTATTACGTTAAGGGTCTATCTTAAATTGTGAACATATACCATTTACGTCATGATAGATTTGGTTACTCCTTTTGATATCAAAGTAATGCACATTGATTAATGAGTTTTTGTACCAATATTCCAACTTTCAAAGCTTTGAAGTTTAAAGGAATTATAACATTATTACATGCTGCTCTAAAAAAGAATTAAGTTAGTGTTGATGCACTGAGTTCTTTTACACATAACTTACCTGGAAATTTTCGTCCATTTATTGTTATTAGATGATCGAAATTCTAATGACAAGCCCTAAATGGCTCTAACATCTCATTTGCAAACCCTATTAGTTTAATGAATAATACTCAAAGGTAACCTAGAAATAACTCTAGCAAAAATGGTATCTTACCATAAATAATTTTTATGAATTTCTTTGGTATAATATTAAATGGCATAATTATTACCCAAGTTGTAATTGTTTGATTGAATGTATACCATATTTGTATAATGATGGGTCGTATTATCCACCACGCCCTTGATGAGTTTTATGGCATAGTTTTTATAATAATGATTCTTTTGTTTACCATGCGACGTGCATGCTAGGTTGACATTGGGAGTAAAGATTATGGTGGAACTTCAAAATCCCCCAAATGATTGGAATAATAGTCTTCTCGTTGATTGCTCGCCAGGACTATAGGGATTACCCACTGCATGCAAATAATTTGTTTGGTGAACGTGGCATCATCGTAGACAAGTGTTGTGTAGTTAAAAGGGCAATGGCAAACCCTAAACTTGTTATTTATTTCGTTGTTTTCGGCCTCTGGCCGCTCTGCTACTGAGTTTTTGACTGCATTATTTCTCTGCAAGTCATCGCTGGTAGTCTCTTGGTTTGCTTCCTTGTCTCCTGCACGTTGTGGGCTTGCCCTGCACGTTCGATAGAGCAGAGTTGTAAACAATTTGATTGTTGTTGGAACTGGGTTAGTTGTTCTCCTCCGGGTTTTATCCTTCACTTCCTGCTCCTTTCAGTAATCTTCAGACTGCAAATGTCTTAATCACCCGTGGCCCAGTAGTGAGAGTCATGGCTTCACCTTTTAAGATTTGTTTGGTCTTAGGATTTCGCAGCAGAGAGGGTTTTGAGGTTGGAAAAGTTGTGGCCCAAGCATTCATACCTGCTTGGCTTGTCACTCCATATTTTGGCCTTCGCTAGTCATTGCTGCATGGGTAAACTCCATTTTTCCTGTGGCAGATGAAGGATTTGTTCCTCCTTGCGTTGGTTGCAGCATTACTGTTTGTGGGCGGTTACATTTCAGTGAAGTTTTGAGGTAATAACTGGTATTATCATCTTCATTATTTCTACATCTCTATTTTGTTACATGTCTACTTAAATAGAAATAAGGTATTGACAATATCGTGTTTGATGTTACACAGATATCGACTTGTCCTACCACGTGGTTGGTGCGAGGCTGTGACAACCGCTTGCTCACGGGTAAGCCTTGGATATCCCATGGCAGTTTGTCCTTATTCAATCCCTTATGAGACATTTGATGGTTGGTCGCCGTGGCCTGCAAAACCCTTGTGGTTTTGGTTTACCTGGGTTAACTTGGTTCGCTGTTTTCGTTGATGTTAATACCTTTGCTTTATGCGGGGTTTGCGGCTTAGGCCGTGACCTGTAAATTTTGATTTTTGTTCTAGTTTTTATGTATAAACTGTATAAATGAGGGAAGGCTGATAAATCCATACTTTGTTGATTTTTAGAAGTTGAGAGGCATTTAGAAAGGAGATTAAACTCTTTGGTTTTATACCTCTATTGTAAATTTTGATATACTAGGGTTTCACCCTAACTTGGCGATATGAAGATGTATTTACTGTTTCTTTAAATTATCTTTTGTTTACAAAGTAATACTGTAATTTATTTGGTTATTACTTATATGGTGTAATGGGTGGTTGAGCTCGGTGAATCGAGCATGTTTATACTCTATTAGTTTATCTCTTGCAAGTTATTGCATTTGAATTTACCCTATAATATTATTTGAATGTCACCTGTTTAGGATAACTATACATTGTTTTTATATTATCTTACTTTAATTCACTCTATTCTAATAAAGTTTTAAATATTGTTTTATAATTGTTAATTTTCAGAAATTAAGTAATTTAATGTTCTTAGAGTTGTACTTATGTAACTGATAGTTACATCTTTAAAGTACGTAATTTATATTTACTTGATATTTATTATAATGGGATAAAAATGTTATTTTATTTATATACAAATACCGTTCCTATAATTATATACATTATCTTTGTACTTAGTCTATTTATAGGTGTATAATGAGAAAGTATTTTATTGTTGTATTCTTATGCTCTCTATACTAAATAATTTATAAGAAGTCCCTTATGTATTCTATGTTATAATATTAGTATTTATAAAATAAAAGAAATAACAAACAATCTATGTTCTTTTCTCTAAAATATATTGTAGTGTTTGTTTAAATTTTATAAAAGATAGGTTAGTAGCTGTAGATATTGTTTAAGCTCAGCTAGATAAAAATGAATGAATTATTTACATTACCAGTCATAAATAAAATCTGAAACCAACTAGTTTGTCTTTAGAATTAAATCAATTGTTTTTCTATCTTTACTCGCAGTTTGGTCACTAATAACACAGTAGTTATTTATTCTGCAATAGGAAGAGAAATAAACTGTAGAGCTGAAAATCATTTTATTTAACTAACACTACACATTTTAACTATTTTCTTCTTTTCCTTTTGTTTTAAAATAAATGTAAAGATTACGAAAGTGAATACTGTATAGAGAACTGTTTCGTCTACCCAAAGCATACTACTGTTAGTAAAATGATATAGCTTCCTTTCCTTTTCTAATGATCTGGCATTCACAATCTAGGTCTAACACTGCTCTATGTACAAAATAATATTTCTTCTGATAACAAATAAAAGATAACATTCTAGTAAATGAGCTAACATCTTATTTTATATTTACATCATACTTTCTTCATTTAAATACACCTCCTATGCTAGAGTATGATCTGGATTACTCCAGATGGGGAAAAACATAGGTAGGATTTGTTTCTCATTAAGAATAATTTCATTACTAAAAAAACTAAGATATTCTATCCTCTAAGTTTACATCATAATCTAAAAATGCATCATTCAATCACACACAGATATTAACACAGAAATTAGTAAATAGCAGAACCTGTTCTTAAAGCTGGTTGACAACAGCAATGGGAGGCCGTTCCTCCCTACCAACTCCTAGAGAGCGCTCAAACAGCGACTCCTCAGGACCCCCAAGCCTGCTCTGGTCTACTTGGCTGGAACTAGGTGAAGCAAATAACCAAGTACTAGTCCTGAGACTCAAAACCAAACCTGAACTCGTCAGTCAAATCTCTCAGCTAGAAAGCTGTATCAGATCAAGTTACTGCAGTTCATCCCTCAAACACCTTCCTTACAGTTTTCCTTTTTCCCAATGAATTCCCTGAAGTGCATTCCTCCTGAATGATTCTTCTCTTGGAAAATATCTAAGCAGCCTCAGCTCTCTCCATTAGGCATTTTTAAAAGATTGCCTAGGTCTTTTTTGGGTTAGTTGTCATTAATTGAGCTACTTGCTCTGATTCCACTTTCTTGGGGGATCATGACCCCAAATGTAGGGAAGTTGCCACCTACAACATAGGAAGTGTTTGAGGATGCTGCCACTTGTCTTTTGCTCTCCACCTAGTTCCTTCCACCAGTTTGACCAGTAACACTCTTATTAACAGCTCTTCCAAGCTGTTGTCTTCACTTTTTATTTATTAAAAATAAAATATTCAGAATTACATTCCACATATTTTGACTCTCCTGAGTCATCAGTTTCTACTTAGCATTAAATTTAACATAATGTCTTAGGAATCAAATTAAAACAAATAACATTATTTTACAAAATTGGAGTATGTGACAAGTCTAATGTTTTTGATGTATCATTGTCCAAAATTACACCCTTTGTATATCAATGGGATAATGTATCTCCTCCCAACCTTACCAAAACCTCATTTCGACAACTAAAAGGAGCCACCCTTGGGAAATTGTTTTCAAATCCCAAATGTAGATTTTTGAATTCTGAGTCATCCCAACTCTTGGTCCCTAAGGTATTTTCTTTTTTTGAATTTTTTTAGATGTGTGTGATTAATTCTAATATGACCATATCAACTATCAATACTAGTGATGGTAAAATTGCCTTATTTGAAATCTCAACACTCTAAATTGCTAAAATCATGGGTGCTTCCCCTGTCATGGCATTCATATCCCTTGAAAATTAGGCTGATCATTATACATGTATGAAACCATTTCTAAAAGAGAATATTTTGGTTTTACTTGTGCACAATCTAGGTCAATAGGAAGTTTTCCCTACTATCCATGGAAACATGTAAACTTGTCACCATGGAACCAAGAGACTGTCTCCGCCTCTACCTTGATATTTGGAAGGGATTCTGACCAAGATATTGATGAGGGAATGGAAGTAATGGTTGATGCATATAATTACAATGGTGCACCCAAATATAATCATGCAGAGGCCATAACAATATGAATTATGTCCCATTTGGCATATTTCAATGAAAATGTAGTTTTCAGATATTATTCTTACCTTATCTATCTACTGATTTTCAATCAATATCAATATTTTGAAGCTATATATATTCATAAGATTAAAAAGGGGGAGAAAAAGGGGTTTACTTGGTTTCACTTTGTATATCAATTTATGTACATATCATTTTCCTTTATTACTAGGAGAGAACCTGAGTGCATGCACTAGGAAATCAATCCTTATCTATAGCTCGAAGGGGTAATCAAGAGATGATACTAGTTATTGGAATAAGATTACATTGTCATTAGGATATATGGCACCAAATTCCCTCCATACAAATTTCTCAATCTTCTCACTCCCGGAACCTTTGTTCTTGAATATGTAAGGTAGATACTAGAGGTGGAAAATCATTATTTTGTTAAGTCTAAGAAGAAATGGAGAACCAAATTTCCCATAGTCATTGGAGGGAATGCCATAAATAGTAATAAATTCCTTGAAAAAGTCACGAAGATCTTCGAAGTGTTGAAATTACAGTTGGATACAACATGGAGGTATGATCCACATTTGTTGATTGGACAATAAAAGGGAAGGAAGATCCCAAATACACAAGACCATGAGGAAAAACCATAACTGGAGAAATTGGTAAACAAAGATACATTTGATGAAGTAAAAAGGATAATCCAGGGATAAGTATAGCCCACTAATGTAATGGATCAAGCATTTCTTAAACCTACTTTAGATCCTACTAAGGCCCCATCTGTCACATACCCCAATTTTGTAAAATTATGTAAATTGTTTTAATTATATTCTTGAGACATTATATTAAATTTAATGCGAAGTAGGAATTGATGACTCAACAGAGTCAACAGAATTGGAATGTAATTCAGAATATTTTTATTATTAATAAATAAATTGTGGAGACAACAGCATGGTAGAGCTGTTAAAAAGAGGTTACGGGTCAAACTGGTGGATGGAACTAGGTGGAAGGCAAAAGACAAGTGGAAGCATCCTCAAACACTTCCTAAGTTGCAGGTGGAAACTTCCCTACAATTGGGGTCATGATCCCCCAAGAAAGTGGGATCAGAGCAGGTGGCTCATTAAATGACAGTTAACCCAAAAAAGACCTAAGCAATCTTTTAAAAGTACTCAATGAAGAGAGCTGAGGCGACTCATTTAATTTCCAGAGAGAATTCATTTAGGTGAATGTTATTCAGGAATTTCATTGAGGAAAGAGGGAAAAACAGTAAGGAAGTTGTTTTGAGTGGATTGCTACAACAACTTGATTTTATTACAGCCTTTTAGCTGGGAGAACTTACTGATAAGTTCTCGATTCAAACTGAGTTTGAGGACTGGTATCTGACATTGCTGCACCTAGTTCCAGCCAGGGAGACCAGAGCAAGCTCGGGGGTCCTGAGGAGTCGATGTTTGAGTGCTCTCCAGGAGTTGGTAGGGAGGAACGGCCTCCCATTGCTGTTGTTGTCTCAGTTCAAACAGGTTCTGTCACTTATCTATTTATGTTTTAATGAGTATGAATGGATGAAGTTATGTTGTATTATTTGACAGAAGAATTAGTTGGTTAGTGATGTAATTGTTCTAGTTTATCAGTATATTGAACCTGTTAATGTAGAATAAAGACCTAATGTGTTTTTCCACATCTGGGATACTAGACTGTACTCTAGCACAGAGGTAGAAATTATAGAAAGATGTATGATGGGATTAAATTAGACTTTTGTTTCTTTACATATCATCTGAAGGAATGTTTTTTTTTACTGATAGTTGTTCATGCTTATGCTTACAGATAAACTAGTTTTTGTATAGTAATCATTTCAGTAATCTTATTATCGAAGCAGATAGATTAAGGTTTAGTTCATTCTACTGTACTAAAAACTTTACTAATTCTTTCTTCTAGTCTAAAATAATTTAACTAGTTATGTCCAAGTAACAGTACTGAATGTAGAAGTAAATAAATGTAATCTTAACTCTATAATCAAGCAAACTAGTTAGAACTGATGTATTACATTAATGTTATC